>JARFYF010000046.1:14889623-14899675 GCA_030265395.1 Rhina ancylostomus
CTTCCACACTAAAATCTCTTCAATTCCCCTTACCTAGCTGCATAAAGTTAGTTCTTCTAACATATTTCTTGCTGTTGATTTCTTCATATTCCTTTTATCTTCTGCTTGGACACACTTCAAAATCACTTTAACCATGTTTTTGGACTTCACTTTCAACTTATGATCTGGAGGCTTTGTTCTTGACTGATAAGTGACTGATAAGGCCTCCCCTTACCACTTCTTCATCTCCAATACTATCCAATTGCCTGCGCTTAGTCCTTCTACCCTCATAATATTCATCCAAGGCAATGGAGTACTGGGTGCTCCTCTGAATTATATTTCATTCCCTCCCAGCTAAATTCCTCATCTGCATTCAATGGATAAATCTTGGTCTCCCCAGGAGAAATAAAAATTACTTTCCATCGATGGAGCATGGTTTTGGAGGTGAGTTGTTATTTAAATGTACAAATACAAGTCAAACCCAATACATTTCTAATTTCCTGGGATGGAAATTCGTTTGGACAGGTAAAGCATTATCTGTCTGGACTGTGAACAAAAATTTACATCTGATCAATATTTTATTGAGTCCTTACTGAGGATGAAGTATGATGTACAGCAAGATTTTTATAAATATTCTCAGCTGCTCTCATTATACATCTATATAATAAGTCCTTGCATGCACTTTCAGAAAATTTACCTTTCTGATGCTGGTGAATAGCAGGCATAGACAGATAGGTTTAAGCTCACTGTTGCTGAGATTTGCTTTCCCATGGTCAGTGACTCTATGCTTCTAAATTTCAAAATGCCAGTCTTTTCATATTGATATTTTACTGAAGAAGTTATCTATAGAGATAAAGAGCAGGGTTGGTGAAACAAATTAAATGGCTAAAAATTCTCCTCAGATTCGTTCCCATGGACTGTGTTCATCCAGGATACTGCACCAATCCACACTTCTCTGCCATTATCTCTTGCATTTTCTGCTTCCCTCCAGAGATGGCATCCCACATCTAACACACGAACCAAGTACAGTGCCAATGGCACTTGAGATGTCAGCTTGTAGCCCTTGATGGGTCTCTTGAAAAGGGGGCCTCCAAGCATGATACTTTCTGCAACTGCCCAGTCAAAACCAGTTCAATAAAAGCAATGCATTAGCTGCTAGACTATAGACAGAGCTAGATCCTGCCTTCAGTTACAGTTCACTACCTCACACAGTAAAATCTAAATATGAAACTGTACAATTCCAGTGCTTAGTTTTTGCATTATTGGTGAGGAGTGATGAAATTATTGTATTAGAGCCATTGGGGAATCTGCATAAAATGTTGCCTTATTTCTAGACACAGAAATGTGACGAGTTGGCAATGAACAACTTGGCAGTTGGTTTAGTTAAATAATCTTTGCTTGTAATTGTATCAACCTTAAAGTAATATGACTGAACAAACAATTAAAAATGTTTCATTGCCAGAAAATGGTTCATTAAGCAAAATGTTGTAAACTGAGAAGGTTAGGTGAAATGCAGTGTGGTATTTTGTTAGAGTGTTTTTCTATGGGCAGAGAATGGTGCACTATTCATTATAATGAAAAATAGGCTTTAAATCAAAGACAAGTACTCTTAAAACTCAGTGGCGTTACAGCAAAAATCTGTAAACTGAATTTGTGTTAATCCAGGTATACCTGATGCTTGGAAAGATTATTAGGTGCAAGTATGCACTGTGAAACCAAAAGTGTACTGCTTTCATCCACTTCTCTGCAAAGAAAGATATTAATGTAAACAGGTGACAACCGCTCAGGGGCTGAGGAAGTAAGGAGTTAAGCCAAGACTTTGGTCAGGTCATCTGCCCATCTTCTCAGGCACAGATTAGTGAATGAACATGGAGTGTTCTTGGTGTGAGACAAAAGTCTTTCAGGAAGGAGGCACAGAAAATACTTTGTACAAGATTTGTAAGCAAAGTTGAAGACCTTGGTATTATAAAGGCAGTGAGGCAAAATGTAGAGAGCAGAGAGTGGAGAACAATTGGAAATGTTTCTTTTAAAGACTAGGTAGACAATTTACATTTGCCAAGGGCTGGTACAAGAATCACTGCAATTGTTGGTTTATATCAATGGGCTAGACTTGGGATACAAGGTGTGATTTTCAACAAGGAAATTATGTTATTCCTTTCTAAACATTAGTTGGGTCTCATTTGCAATATTGTGTTCAACTGTCAACAACACATTTTAGCAACTGGGCAACAGACTTAACAGAGTGGCAACAGGGATGAGGAATCTCACATGTCAAGAGAATAGAGAAGCTGAATTGTTCATCTTAGAGCAGAGAGAATTCCTTGGGGATCTGACAGATGCTTAAAATTATGAATCATTTTGATAGATTAAAATAGGAGCAATTACCCAGTGACATAAGGAAAATATAGACAGGTCTATAAAGGAAGAATAGAGTGGAATTAATTGGAGAGCTTTACCAAAAAGCCACAAGGGGCTGTACTAGCTCCTCATTCTCCATACCATTATACAACTCTATATGTTTCTCAGATATCTAAGACATTATTTGCTCCTATACAGATAAATGCCAAGAACAACAGAAAAATAAAGTCATCAGTTTGGATCTTGGTGGAATCTCAACAAATTTGCAACTTTGAGAAGTTTTAGGGGGACTTACAGTCCTTATTTTTATCACCTGAGTACACAAGTGAAAAATGTGGCATGTTTAATTGCAGTCTATTCAGATATTTATACCTAGTCTGCACATAGATCTGTAGTAGGTCTGTAGCATTGTGCCAGAGCAAACTGGATTCTGCTGACTTTTTGCATAGCTAGGATAAGTATATGAACTTTTGAAAAGGAACTGGCCTAGAAATTCTATCACATGGTGCAATATTTATGTGAGATGTGTGATTAAATTACAAGGAAGAAAATTCTTGTTAAATAAAATCAAGGACTTACAGCTCAGATCCCAACCACAATAATGTTCTTTCCAAGTCCTTTATGCATCTGACACGATAACATGCAGAGGAGCCCAGACATGCATAATAGCATTCACAAACCTGGAAAAACTTGGTGATTTTCATTTTCAATGTATGGTCCACACACCAGGGATTCAAACCTCATGGACCCGTGCTGGGTATTGGCTTCTGTGAGGTCAACTTTAACTTATTCTTCATGGTTGCTCTCCTTTTAGCTCCTCAATCTTACTTCCATCCCAACTGAGGCAAGATCCTGGCCTACCTTCCCCTAAATCTATTCGTGACCAAGAATCACCACATCCCACTGTTGATCATGATCACACCAGGTGGACCGGACCTATCCTAAAGCTCTCAACCCTTCCCAAACAACTAAACCCAAGCCCCTCACCTACCTGATCATCTGTCCCCTCTTGCCTGCAGCCCACCATCTCAATCAGTGAACTAGACCCATGGAGGCCAATCTTCTCCATGTTTTCCACAATGATGGACAACATAAGAAAATGAGAAATAGAAACAAGAAGGGGTCATTTAGCCATGTGTGCCTGCTCAGCCATTCAGTCAGATCATGGCCTATCTTTTACTTCAGCCCCATTTTCCTGTACTAGCTCTATTTTCCATGATTCTCTTACTAAAAACTTAGTGATCTGTCTTGAATATACTATGCAACTGAACCCCCACAGCCCACTTTTGGGTAGACAATTCCAAATATGTACTGCCTCTGAATGAAGAAAATCCTCTCATCTCTGTCCTGAATGGTCAATTCCTTATTTTGAGACCTTGTTCATTTAAGACCTTGACTTTATTTTGAGATCTTTTTCAGGGAAAACATCATTCCTATATCTACCCTGCCAAGTCCATAAGAAATCATATTTTTTGAAATTCTAGAAAGATTAGCCCCAGTCTATTTAATCCCTTATCAAACAACCTTACTACTAACCCCTCAACTCAACCCCAGCCACAATCCAGGAATTACCCCTGATTTCATGTGCCCTGATTTTATTTGATACCCTCTTCAGAGCAACTTTTTCAGATGCTGAAAGGTTTCTATGCCACAGGCTTTTGAAGCCTTGGCTTTTTAGGTTTAAATACTAACATTGATTAGCAGGTAATGATTTAATACTTTTATAGATTCTTGCATTTATTGATTCAAAATTACATTCAATTGTTTTTTTCTCCAGAACTCAGTTCTGGCAAACCAAACTAATTGTGCTTTATAATAATGATTTGATGTGAAGAGTGTTTGTGTATATTATTTATTTGTAATCGCAGCTGGAGCATGCATTAAGGTAAAGACTACAGAAGTCTTCAGTATCTATTTAATATGATCATAATCACCTATCACTTTCAAGAAACAGTATTTATGAACTTCTAAATTAATAATAACATGGGCTACAAATTATTACAGTTAAAAGCTCCCTTACTTCAGACACTCATGCTCTGTTTACATTTTTAATGAAAAAAATTGAGCAAGAACAGCTCCAAAGTCCCATCAGGAAAGAAAGCCAACAAACAGTACGAAAGGTGATGCAAGATGCCTGTAATGTACTAACAAATGAAAGCTGCAACATGTTTAAATATCTGAAGTTTTGCTTATCTGACATACCATATACAAGAGTGCTGTCTTGTATATCAAATCTATACTGTATGTGTCATTCTCCATAGGCTATTATACACACTTTCATGTAGCAGCTTCATTCTACCATTCATCTGCAGATATAATTTCTCTACATAGATATGAATCTCACAGAACTTGAAACATCTAAGCATTGCCAAACCCCCAAACAGGTGAAGAATGGTTGACCTCAAACACTAACTCTCTTTGTTTTCCCACAAAAGCTGAATTAGTTTTTCCAGCAACTATTGTTTTTGTTCTTGGCTCATATGAACTCTTGGTGTCTTTGACTGGAGAGATAGCTAGGAAGGAAGACATTTCATCGAGGCTGCTTGGTCTGTTGAAAGTTGCTAATAACTAAACAGAGTGATTCCTATACTCCTCCACTGCAAGATAAGGAACGGGTGCTTCCTTGAAAATTATTTTCCAAAAGGCACATTAGTAAATAGCTGCTGCAGCCTAAATCTAAAGGCAGGAGGCATCTGAATGATAGAACACATTATATGACCTGTTTACTGAATGGAATACAGAAAATGCTGAGATGAAGCAAAGGCTTAAATATCTGGGAAGAGAGGATCAACATACTGAGCTTAAAACAACTTGCAACTTTAAATTATTTTATGAAGCGTAGTTTCCTGTGCAAAAAAAGGAGACAGTTTAAGGAACGTGAAGCAAGGAGTCTGGAGGAAAGGACCTCCCCCTTTTTAAATAGTTCAATTTGAATGAGAGGTTTCTAAAAATACAGAAGGATGCCCCTTAAACTAAACATCTATTCTTAATTTTTTCTATTCTAAAATAACACCCAACCCTTCTTATTCAAGAGAAAACAATGTTGATATTCAGGTACAAATTGAAATAATCCCAATATTTATAAGATCAGTGCACAAAATACCTTTAGTTTTTGGAAAAGAGCCTCCTTACTTATACTGCCATTCTTAATGCCTTTTCATATTAAATAATTATTTCAAAAGGTAGTTCTGTTAAAATTAGTTTTATATATTCTTGCTCATTTGGTATTGTGTATTGACAACACAAGATATCTTTCAAAAACTGGACAGAAAATCAGATAGCAAAACACATTTCCAACATGGCTATCAAACATTTCTGCTGCCTCTGTATTGGTTTTGAAGCAATTTGTCATCAACTTGCATGCACTGAGCTTCCCAAAGGACAAAGGAAGCAATTCATGCAAAAGATAATTACATTTAAAAATCAATTTTGCCTTACTTTGTGTGATGACTGCACATACACATTCAGATACAAAGGTGGATAAAGTGTTTTTTTATTTAATTCCAGTAAAGACATAGGTGAAGATTTATCCATGCATGAGACAGCAAGAGGACCTTAGTTATTCAGGCGGCAGTGGCTGCCATTTCTTTGGATCACAGACCCTTTCAATGTACCATTGGGTGTACAGACATGAGGTTAAAAATAATAAGCACCAGCACACTTATAATGGCAAAGGTGGTTAACAACCACAAGGCCCAAAGGGTGCAGATTTTATTTTGCTTTGAACAGCAAGAGGCATAATTTTGGCCAATAATACAATGGACAGGAGTGCACTTTTCCCCCATTGTCCTCAATACTAACATTTGGTTCCATTCCCTTAACAACCTGAAGTGAGTATAACCTGCATGCATCTGCGTAGCACTAGCAATAAAAGGCTATTTGTTCAAGTAGATTATTAATTTTATTTTGGTAGATAAGACTCCATTGGTTGCTACAATTAAGTGTTCTGGTGCACAGAACTGTCATTGACTGAGTGCATATAGAATTGGAGACATCAGTAATGTTCTCAACATGCTTACCATGGAAAGAACAAATAGTGAGAAGTGGTAATGCTCCTTACCTATTTCAGAGCCAGGAGGAGAGCCGTAGAATCATAGAATCAAAGAGATAGAGTACAGAAACAGACCCTTCAGCCCACCAAGTCTGAACTAAGCATCTCGTACCCTTCTTTTAAGAACACCAGTCCAACCCTAACTCACGTTCCCATCAACTCCCCCCTAAATTCTACCACTCATCAACATACTTGGGACGATTTATAGTTGTCAATTAACTAACATCCTGCATGTTTTTTGGGATGTCGAAGGAAACCGGAGCACCCAGAGGAAACCCATGCAGTTAGAGAGAATGTGCAAACTTCACTGAGACAGGACCCAAAGTCAGGATTGAGCCCAGATCACTGCAGACATGAGGTAGCAGCTCTTCTAGCTGCACCATTGTGCTGCCCCAGTGTGGGAAAGATTCAAATTCATTAATCTGAATTATCCTAAATCTAAACTTAAGGAAAAGACAAACAGCTCAGAGTTGTACCTTGTGCCCACTCCCTTAGCAGGTAATTGAGGCACCAGCAGGACTCTGGAAGGAAATGGTGAAAAATATTGTTTACTATGAGCTCGTATGAAGGAGTAAATGCTTTTCTTTGTTAGCTCAGAGCAAATGCCTCCAGTGAATACAAAATGTGTTCTGGGTATTTTAATGGTAGTGCTGGCAGGCATGCTTTAAAGATCAATTCAAAATTCCAGCAATGCCAAATTACTAAGTCAATTTGCCACTTGGGTCCCTTGCGGTACAGTACTGTAATGGAGTTTGCCAAAGTTAAATTTCTAAACATGTGTAACATTGGTCAGCTTTGCAAAAAAGCAGGAAATATGATTGTTTACTCCCAAAGCAGGTATCAAAAAGAGATCCCAAGAGGGTCTCAAGTTACAGAGAGTTGCATGCTCCAGGCAATTGAGCAAATACTCAGAGAAATATTTGGAATGCGTTCCCTAATTTCAGGATATTTGTAGTCTGGGTTGGGAAGGAAGGACTTGTCTCTCAGTTTTGCAGGTGATGTGGAGAGGGAACAAAATGGGTAAGATTCATACGCAGTAATCTGAACTATCCCACAGTTAAGCCTAAGGAAGAGAGTAATTAGACTAAAGAATAAATAGCTGCCAAGTGACATCAATGTTTGAACCAAAATTCCGATTAATAACCCAATTTGAATCATCACTGGGAGCCAGGACCCTCCCATGGTCCACGAGCTGAACAAAAGGCAATATTTCTAGTTCAAGCAGTTGACAAGTTAATAGCATCATCCTGAAGACTATGAAACAAGCTGAAGCAAACATGAATACCAATACATTATTCAAATATAACAATGTGGCATCAACATGAAACTTCAAGAAAGGAATGCATTGTAAAAGGAATTGGGTGTTTTATGGAAATTGCCATTATCTGGGTCTTGTGTTTCCAATGTATAATTTATGTAAAACTATGACAGAATTTTGGTGTCTCCTTAAACAAAATAGATATGCTGAGGGCATTTGAAACATTTGATGCTTTAATGTTTTTCTTCTGCATATTTCTTGTTTTTTTCAGTCATTATAGAGATGTTTACACAGTCAAGACACAGAAACATGATAAATACTCAAACCACATATTTGATTCCTGAAAGTAGAAGACAAAGCATTTTGCTCAGAATAAAATTCCCCAGTACATTAATACATATTTATTAAACAGAAAGCTTAATCAAAAATGGATGGAAACTAAACTACGTATTGTTCTATTTACAAATCCTGACAACATGAACTTTCCCCATTCTCTGAATTAAGTTTTCTGACTTATTTTGGCTTTCAAGTTGGACAAATGTGAGGTTTATCTTCCAATTATGATAGACTAATTGTGGTAACATAAGTTTGGCAGCCAGCTGGATGGATATTGCCGGCATAACATTCAGACCTCCATTCTTATCCCATTGGAATTGTTCTGAAACAATCCTTTTATTTCTCATATTTAGAGGCTGTTTGGCCCATAGAGTAAATGATGGCTCTTGGAGCATATTCATAGGATCCATTCCCTACTTTGTTACTGTAAACTGTTTCCACTCACATGTTCTTTAGTGTGGATAACCATAATATTCATAGAGAGAAACCTTAGCTATTGTGATGCGCTAATCAGGCTTTTGTCTCGTCCAGTACTTTTAAAAATGTCTACTGAATGAGCTTTAAGATTTATTGATCTCTCTCAAGCATGATAATTTATCCTAAAATGAAAACAGAAGATGTTGAAAACACTCAAATCAGGCAGCCTAGGTGGAAAAAGAAACAAAGTTTCGAGTCAGAGACCTTTTTGTCAGAAATGGGAAAGAGAGAAAACGAGTTAGTTTTCAGTGGAAGAGAAGGTTGGGAAGTGATGGGTAGAACAAAAGGTATATCTCTGATAGGGTGAGATCAAGTGAATTAAAGTGCCAGTTGGACTCAGATTGTACTTTATCTGCATAACCTGTTGTTAATAGCAAGGCTCGTGGACATATCCAGCAGGTCTGACTATATTAATAAAATGAATAAAACCAAGTCAAAATCATTAATGGCAGAACTGGCCAGTTCTGGCAAAGAGAAAGAACGAGTTACCTAAAGTTGCCGAATTTGATATTGAGTCCAGCAAGCTGGAATTGCACAGACAGAAGATGTGGTGATATTCCACTGACCCTCATTGTAGTGGTAAAGAGGCTACAGCCAGAGGTCAGAGAGGGAGCACAATAAGGGATTAAAGTAACAGGCAACTAGTAGCTCAGGTCACTCTTGCAGACTGAACGCAAGCATTCTGCAAAGTGATCACCCAATTTGTATCTGGCTTCTCCAATGCAGAAGAGCTGACGTTGTGAACTGAATGCTGTACATTAGATTGGAAGAAGTGCGAGTGAACTGCGACTTTATCTAGAAAGGCTGTTTGAGTCTCTGGATGGTGGGATAGGAAAAGGTGAAACAACAGGTGTTGCATCTCCTGCAGTTGCATGAGGAAGTTCCATAAGTGAGGAATGGTTGGTTGGGATGAAAGAGTGGACCAGGAAGTTGCAACAAAGCAATCCCTTTGAAATGCTGAAAGGAGAGGTTGAGAGGAATATGTTTCTGGTGGTGGAAACCCTGTTGGAACTGGCAGAAATTGCAAAGAATAATCTGTTGAATATAGAGGCTAGTATGGTAAAAGGTGAAGACTAGGGGAAATCTGTTCCTGCTCTATCCAGGAAGAGAGGGGGTGAGGGCCTAAATGCAGGAAGTGGATGAAATGCACTCAAGGTCATTATCTACTCTGGTAGAGGAGAAGCCACAATTCAGGAAGAAGGAAGACATTTCAAAGGAACCTGTGCAGAATGTCTCATCATCAGAACAAATATGATGAATTCAGAAGAAATGGGAGAATGGAATGGAGTCCTTACAAATGGCAGGCTTGGAGGAAGTTTAGTAAAAACCGCATGGCAGTCTGGGCTTGTAATGATGTCAGTGGCCTTTCTTCTGAGATGGAGAGATCTAGGAAGGGAAGGGAAGAGAAGAGTCAGAGATGGACTATGTGAAGGTGACAGAAGAGTGGAAATTGGCTGCAAAAGCGAAATTTTCAAATTCTGTCTGAGTGGAGAAAGCAGCACCAATCTGTTTATTGATGTACCAGAGAAAGAGTTGAGGGAGTGGGCTCAAGTGGGAATGAAACCAACTGTTCCTTGTCTCCCACAACATGAC
>JARFYF010000046.1:14964460-14975383 GCA_030265395.1 Rhina ancylostomus
CTATATTAAACTACGTATAGACTCTGAGTACATAAATGCCAAGTATCACTACGTGATGATGTTCTACCTGTTCCTGACATTGCAAAGTATGGACTTGCCATGTTGCGGTGCAGCATTCCATTCAGTTGGACCAAGCTGTACCTCATAGAAAAGTTTGTGGAGGTGAACACATCTGACCACTAGCAAATCAGTAAGTGAAAAAGAGAAGCTGAATCCTGTCAGATGGTTTCTGGAGCAGACTGCCAAAGTAGAATGGCTTATAACCAGACCTTTCAAACAATGCTAAGACCTTGTTTGGCTGCTGGTGAGAAGGGTTTGCTCTGTAATATCCTTCATGCAAAGCCAGAGTCTCAATCTTACCACAACTTGCTTTTGAGGTGGTTGCAGGGCAGATGAGACCATGACCACTTCTTTCTTGAGTGTGCATTCATCATTATCTGCAAAGAAGTGTAGTAGTCCTTCTCTGAGTTCATCCCAAACAGTTGAGTGACACTGGATGGTAGGGGATGCATACCGATATAACTATCAACTACTGCTGAAAGATCATCACCTTGGTGAAAGGTGCTCTTTGGTCTACCCAAAAATTGCTGGTTTTCCAGTCCAAGGAACTGTTCACAATCAACTGTCCAGACTGGCACATTCCAAGGCCAAGGACTACGTCCTGAGGGCACTTGAAGCTTGGTGTAATCGCTCCAAAGGCTAAATGGAGGAATTCATCAGGAATTATGATGCCACATACAGAGGAATTCTTCAACCCCCGAGTCTCAGGTTTAAATCAGAGTTGTTCAGCTACTGCAATAGCCAATAGGATGGCAGTTTCTGTTCTACCTTTGAACATTTTGCACAGGGATTTTTTTATGGTCTGTTCCTCTTCCAGTTTAAGGTTAAGGTTTTGCTCCTCTGTCCAGGTTACTCGACAATGCATGAGGTGATGCAGAGCTAGTTCAGAAATTAGATACTTGAAATGGCTGATGGTTGCAGCTTTGTTTGGAAAAAAATCTGTTTTAAATCACTTAAATCTGTTAACAATGTCATAGTTCATAAAATCTTTGTTTTACCGACACAATCTGCCATAATGGAAGTTGAAATATCATCTCTAACTACTTTCAAATGAAACATTTGCTTAACTGACATCATTCACTGGAAGTTTTTGGATTCAATAGAAAATGTTCAAATTACCCTATTCTCTGTAGTGCCAGTCATTAATAAGCATATTTTATGCTTGGTTATTACCTCAAGCCTTTCCTTTCTGAAATGCTCTCTTAGGAAAAAAGTTTGCTTAACCTTTCAAACTTTAAAATAATAGAAGTTACCTCTGTGCAAACTTATTGCCCTCTTGCCTGTGAATTCACTTGGATAAAGAGACAGAAACCAGAACTCAATGAAAAAGTAATTGGTTCCATTTCCTCATAACTAAAAGTTGGAGGGGGATGGGAGAATGTGGAAATCTTGATTACTAAATCTGTTTCCATCATTCTTGCAAATCTTGGATTTTTTTTAACTCTGTGATTAATGGTATGTTTGAGGCATGGCCAGTCACTGTGATCAGTGTGCAAATCAGTAACTTTTAATGCCAAATAATCTTTTATTGATAATAGGACATCACAACATCAGAAACTGTACAATGAGGTTAATTCAAATTGAGTTCTATGTTTTTGCAATTGATTGTGTGTACTTAGCTAGAAGGGCAAGTTATATATGTAAGATTTCCACTGATAGGTGAAGTGAGACAAGATTAGAAGATAACATAAGTAATTGTTGAGAATTAAATCAACAAATTATAGATTAGTTAGTTAAGTACTGTTAATACAAACAGACTCCAGAATATTTTATTGTAAGCACTCAACATTGGCTGAAAGGTTACAGAGCTAATAAGTTAGAAACATAGAAAACCTACAGCACAATTCAGGCCCTTAGGCCCTCAAAGCTGTGCCGAACATGTCCTTACCTTACAGACCCATAACCTTCTATTTTTCTATAGAAAGTTGAGGCCAGTTCAGTATCCTAGAAGTGTTGGAAGCACTCAAGAGTATTATTAATGGGGCAGTTTAAAGTACTCAATTCAGAAAGCAACAAAGTTGATACCTTTGACCAAACTTTGGTCACCTTATATCTTCTTCTCAAGAACTAATTTTCCTTGTAAATACCTTGCAATATTTTGTAATGTTATAAGTATTCTATAAATGGAACATCATTGTTTAAAGTCTTTAACTTTTGCTCTTCATTTGAAGATATCTGAAGGAACTGTGAGCCATTGCTCTGTTGAAAAAATTTCTCCTCTTGAGTCCGAATGTTAAGGATTAAGGACATGGTCCAGATACTTGTGCCAAATTTCAGAAAGACCCTTCCCGAAGTACTGAGTGAGTATAACACTGGCAGTGGTATCAGCTTTGTTACACCATGACATCCTCTGAAATTGTGTGAATTTCAATGAATTTCAATATTTTGGTACAATATGAAGAAAAACAGGAAAGTTCTGACAGTATCATGGCTAAGATGTATTCATCATTGAAAACAAATGATTTGGTAATTGTCACATTGCAGTCTGCATTCACTTGGTGTTTGAAAATTGGAGGCTGCTTTTCCCACCTTACAACTGTAACTGCATTGGCAAATTACCTCAATGCCTGCAAATTGCTTTGGGACAGCTGGGATTATATGAAAGGAGCTATAGAAGTATGTCAATCAGTCTTTTACATCACTTGGTGCATTTGTGGTGTTATTTGAGGGAGCTTTGCTTTGTCCATCTGGTCCATGTCTGAGCAACAAGCTAACGTGAACATGTGCAAACTTTTGGAAAGTGCAGATGAAAACTATTGCTGTCCTGGACATGGGCTCAGTGCCATTGTAATCTTAAATACCCTAAACTCCAGCTGTGAAAACCATGTGGTGGGACATTACTTAAATGATTGAGTAACCTGACACTAGCCCAGGTTATATAGTGCCTCCTTTTTCAGAGAATTTCCATTTGATGTGTAACCTGAGCAAGATGTAGGATTTTCTTTCCCAACTACTGCTGCAAAATTGAAACTTCATAATGGGACCCAAAGATCTCCGCTGTATGTAGAGCAGCAAAATAGTTAGGTGTAAAACACCTATTGGGAATACCTCATAAGTAACACAACGTGCTGTAAAATAAGTATGTCACTATTGTTTTGACCCCAGCCTAGCACAAAGAATTTTCTTTCAATGTACGTACCAGGAGCAGCTGCCTGCAAGCCAACACGAGCTTCTGTTTGTTGGTGATCTGGACAGAATATTTGGTCAGTTTCACATTCCTGATTATGGGATCTCACTGTGCAGTAATCGGCAGATGCATTTCCTATCCAACCAAAGTGATTACACTCAGGAAAATGATTACTTAGATTGTAAAGCACTTTGTGACATCTTCTTGTTATGAAAGCAACTAAATAATTGCAAGAACGTTCTTTTGGCTCCGAATGAAGTCTGCAAGAGGATGGACTAACTGAGCAGACAGTACGAGTGAAGTTTTTTGAATGGTTTAGAGAGTAACTTGTTTGTGTTAACTGCTGTCCCTGTGCTGGGGGTGGCAGCCCTTAGTTATCAAATCTATTGGGATAAGACAGAGAAAAATCATGTTCTTGTTGGTTTATCTCCTTCTGATTGTCAACAAAGCACAAATTCAGGTTAAGAACTTGAGATGTAATGCATCAGTTAAAGCAATTTTATATATAGTTCAGAACTCCTTGTCTTAGCTAAAGAGAGGTGCATTTATATGGCCTATGAAAAAAAAACAGGATGAAGCTGTGAGGTGGATGTGGTTAAAAAGGAAACCAGGGATATTCAAAGGCTTTGATTAACACTGATAATACTTAACACCGTGGAGAGGTCAATCAGTTCACAGAAGGCATGTCTCCAAAAATATTTCACATTATCCTTTGGATTACTAAATTAATGATAAATAAGCAGGGTATGTTACAACTTGCTTTATATATCCTTTGCCTCTGCTAACATTTATCCATTGTAATGCTAAAGAAATTCAGAGGCAAAGTTTATTTGACAAGTTTTATGCCTTTTGCTAAGTGCAAGCTGCTGATTTTGTATGAGCCTATCATGATATCACTGCAGTGTATGCTGGAAATTAGGTCAACATTTCTGACCACATGTCACATTATCCTAAATTGTTAATCTAAGTAGGATTAAGTACCCATTAAAATCATAAATTTTGATAACAGTAAGTAAAGTGTTTTGATAGACAATCATTTAAAATAGTTTAAGTTGTTCTTGAGGCACCCTAAGTGACAGCTGTAGTCAATAATGTATAAATGTAAAATTAATTGTTTGTGGGACTCATAATTTGCTATTTGCAGTAAAGAATGAACCAGCTGGGCTGGTACTGGGCTTCTGGAGATGTATTGTTCTGTGTGTAGGCTCCATTTTGTTGCATTTTTATTTTTTATATGAACTCATGTCCTTGACCAGAATCAGGTATGCACTAATACTCCTTTCCAAATCTTCTAGCACCACTTAACAGTGCTACAGAGTCTGATAAGCACAAGCAGGAACATTTGTACCAACCTGTAAAAGAATAATTGCTTGATTGCATTATTGTAATATAAAACTAGATATGAAAGCTAGTCATAAATTAAAAATCACTGAAAGATCATTATGTCAGGAAATGTAGTGGACTGATATAACGTTTAATTAGGCACTGAGACATCACTGTATCAACATTTCAGCAGAAGGGATGGGGCAGAAACTATAGAATGCATTTTCCCCTACACCTTTAATAATTTTGTCATTAATAAATTATATCTTATGATATACTTTTGATTGTATTGTCATGTACATATTTTATGAAGCTGTTTTACAGTGTGTATCCTGTGGGAAGAGGACATTAAGGCATACAGGTTTCTTGACATAACTGTGTACCTTCAAAGGGGAGTAATATGGTCAAAGGATATCAGCAGGTTGCTCTAGCTTGATCTTTAGGAATTATTTAGATTTCAAAATGGCAAAGATAAGTAGACAATTTACAAACCTGTCCATCTCTTCCTATTCCTCCTGGGCATTAGATTGTAAGTCAAGAAATTTAACAATGTTGATCCAAATATTGGCTTCCATTTCTTCCAGGAAAGAGTGTAATCACCCCTCCTTCTTGGAGATTCCCTCATGGTGGAGGATGGCTTGCTTACATCCCAGTTCTGTTGGTTCTGAAGTACCTGATGAAGCCAATGTGCCATTTGTAAACTCTGCCACAAGGGTACAAGCAGGTGGGTGGGTCGATTGTTTGGGAAGTGGTGTGCTCCTTCAGCCCTTTTTCTAGGCTTCTGCCTGCTCTGAGACTTGAGGTTCAGTGCCACTCCAGATATTCCTTCATGAGCCAGGGATTCCCATAAGTTGGTAGGGACATGGCACTTTTACAAGGAAGCTTTAAGAAAATGCTTTAATCATTTTCTTCCATCTTCTTGGTGATCCATTGCCATGATAGAGGTCAATGTAGGTTGCCTTTTGGGTGTCTGTTTCAGTCATAGGAATGATCTGGTCATCCATTGGAGCAGGCTGAATGTAATTAGGGCATCAATGTTGGAGACATTAGCTTTGGAGAAGATGCTGATATGGGCGGCTTACCCTTCCAGTGGATTTGGAGAATTTTGTAGAGGCAGAACTGGCGGTACCTCTTTGGCAATTTGAGGTTCCTGCTACAGGTGGTCCCTGTTTCTGAAACATGCAGGAAGGCAAATCTCACTGCCACCCAGTAGATCATGAACTTTGTGAGAAGTTTGAGATCTTGATATTCGAATACTGCTGGTCAGATGGTCAAAGGTTGTACTGACACACTGGAGGTGGTGGTGAATGTTTTCACCAATATCTTTCTTTGTTACTAGAAAATGGAAAGTGGTCCATGCTTTCTGGGGTCCTACCACAGACCTTTCCTGTTGAGGGGGGGGTCAGGTTGGGAGAACATTTATTTTGCAGGTGCTGAGTGTACAACCCATTCTCTTGTTTCAGTGAATGAGTCAACAATGACTTGGAGTTTCATCTCCAAATATGTTCATGTACATGCCTCGTTTGTGTGCTGCAGCTCACTGTCTGAGGGTGTAGAACAACCTGGGTTCTGGAATGGAAGCTGAACAGTATTCTATATATCGTGTAGATTAATTTTATTCCAGCAGGAAGTATCTTGAATGTGTGATGTAATATTTTGGCAAGAAAGATTGTGAAAGTATAGTTCCTTACTTAACCCCACTCTAAGCTTTGATTGGGTCTGTGAATCTGCTGGTTAGAATCATAGCTTTTATGCCAGCATGATGCACACATAGTATAGAGATAACTTTCTGAGGTCAGCTGAGCTATCCATAGACTCTTTGACCGAAAGAGTGAAAGGTTTTTGTAAAATCAAAAGGGACATTAACAATGGTTGTTACTTCTCCCTCCATTTTAGAGTTGCCATGCAATAAATATCATGTCCATTCTGCCTGTTAATTTGCAGAAACCACACTGCAATTCAAGGAGGACCTCCAGGAGGAAGTGTTTGAGGAGGACCTTGGCAATGATTTTTTTTCCTGTGGCAGACAGCAGGGAGACACATCTGTGGTTACCACAATCAGATTTGCCTCCTTCCTTAAAGATGATCACAACCACATCATTCCTGGATGTCCAGCAGATCTTCTGCTTCTGGACTGTGGACATAATGTCATTGCATAATGCCCTAGTCTCTTCCAGAGGTGGAGTCTTGGCTTTATGAAAGTGTGTTGTCAGCCCATTCTTCATCTCTCATGATTCATATTTTTTAAAAATAGAAGGAATGTAAAATAAATAGTTAGTTCATTCATTTTACACTATCACAAAGACAAAAATTAAGTAAGTACTGATTGAGAGTGGATCGTAAAATTTCCACTCTGGAGAAACCTTGAAGAGTGATGGCTATACTGATCACCTTCACAAACTTATTACCGACCCCCCTTCCCCTCCCTGGCACTAATTGTCATACCCTTCCATGACCTTCTGTTCAGGCTTTTTTTCATCCTTTATAGCCTGCACATATCCATCATCCCCCACCCACCCCCACCCTACCCCACCCTCCAGATCAGATTGGCACTTTGCTTCTCTCCTATGTTAGTCTGACAACACTAATCTCCTATTGGGCTGTTGCTGAGGAAAAGTGTGCCTCTGAGTCAATGTACACATTTTGATGAAGCAATGGTTATCTTTAATGTGTCCTGGCATAGCAAGGTCTCTCTGAATATGCTCAGAAAATCAGAGTCATTAAATCTTTCATACCCCAAAGTAGGCTACTCGGCCCATCGTATCTCTGCTAGTTTCTTTAAAGACCTATTCAGTTTACATTCCCTACTCATTCTGCAAAGCCTTGCATTTTTTCCCCCTTTAATGTATCCAATCCCAGTTTTACAGTTACTTCTTCCAAAGTACTTTCAGGTGATTCATTCCTGATCATAACAACTTGCTGCATGGAATAAATTCCCATCACCTCCCCCCGGGAAATAATCCCGGAAATCTACTCACACCGCCAATATATTGGTCTTTTGAGGTTGTATAAAGAACATAATTAAATTGTTAAAGTATTTGTTATTGAGAAGTTTCCTGAATGACAGATATTTATAATAAGTTGCAGGCTTTGCTTTGCTTTTCACCATCCTTCAGAGTTTCCCCGTGAAGCAGAACTTAAAAGACAGGTGCTGTTCCTGACTTTTGATCAATTTTATGGTTATGCACAATACATCACAGTGTTCCCTTGGACTGTGGAGGTGCCATTTAATTGTTTTGCAAGATCGTTTAACTTCTAGTTTAACTCATAGAGGTGTATAAAATCATGAGGGACATTGGGTAAATGCACTCAGTCTGTTTTCCGGTGTTGGGGAATTAAGAACTGGTGCACATAGGTTTAAGGTTAGAGGGGAAAGATTTAATAGGAACTTGAGGAGCAACTTTTTTTACACAGAGGGTGGTATGTATGTGGAATGAACTTCCAGAGGCAGTGGTTAAGGCAGGTACATTAACAACTGTTAAAAGACAGTTGGACAGGTACATGGATAGGAAAGGTTTGGAAGGATATGGGTCAAATGCAGGCAAATAGGACTAGCATGGATGGGCATTTGGTCAGCATGGGTCAGTTGGGCCGAATGGCTTGCTTCTATGCTTTATGACTCTAAAGCTCTACCTTTTCTCACCTTAAGCATTATATCCTGCATTTAAAAGTTTCATATTTTAGGAACTTTCTTTAATTTAAAATGATGTCTCAACTGCTAATTTTTTTTCTCATCTTTTTCATTTACACCATTGGATTTATCATGTACTGCAGCAGGCAAAATTTCCACCCATTTTTAAAATTACATGTATTTTTTAAAATGATCTGAGCAGAAAATGCATGTTTGCAATTATTATCTGTGCTGAAGCGGCAGTTCTTCGGTATAGACTAAAACTACCACATAACCCACAATACAATTTAATGTCTGGGCACACACAATAGCACTTAACTTTCCCTTCGTGCTGACACAGCCACATATTAAACACAGCTCAAAAATGTTAACAACAGTGAATGAGGTCATCTGTTCAGCTATTTTTCCTGGATAAATTTAAGCTCAGAAATTCATAAAGGATGGTCACCACCTTAACTTTGTTGTACTGTGGTGAGTCTTCATTTTACATCTGGCCAAATATAATTAATGGTGATACTTTATTTGAAAACAACTTGTATTCCTGTCTATTACATTGAAAAAATGCCCACAAATTGAAACTCATTCTAATAGAGATATAATGCAATTCCAGATGGATAAGAAATAGTGTACTGTTCACCTTTTTCATGCAGTTTTAAATGTTTGAACTAGATAATTTTTCATCTACCTCTTTCACCCCATCAGCACCTACCTATCTCCCACTCATCCCACTCCACAAACCTGTGAAACTCTGCCAAACTTAACTCTAACCAAAGTATTTCTTTTATTCTGCCGTCAAGCAATGAGTGGATTGGACTCAGGCCCAGTTGAAGTCATGCTTTTTAAGAGCTGCTGTTCCTTCTAATGATGCTTCTGCTTGATTGACTGAGATGTCTAACAGTAGTCTGAGAAGAAGGATGATCCGCTGCCTTGTCAGTCGGACCATAGAAGTTGCAGGAAGTGCACCTCAATAGAAGCCCAATATTTCACTATGAGAGACAAGGTAACATACAGAAGCATCTGCTCATCATTAAAAACTATGCAGCAGTTACCAGCATAAGCTCTTCCTTTGTGCATGTGAACTTCCTTCATTTACTCTATCTTTCCATTGGTGACCATGATACTGCATTCTGGGGCACATCCCTTGCTTATGCATCAACCTAGAAAGCTTCCCAGCCTTCCAACACAGATAGTTGTTGAGATTCACTGGGGAAAACTGCTGAGAATTCTGAATGCATGTTGGCAAGTTTGAACCTCCCCACATGAGGGAAAAGGATGTGAAGTTTGATGCTAACCTTGGAATGAAATGCGGCTGCGCTGGTACCTTTTGCTTTGTCCGTCAGAATACAGAAATCTTGCTGCAGGAAGAGCACCTGAAGGAGTCTAACACTTCAGCAGAGGAAAGGTAGCTCTGTACAGAGTAGGCCCTCATACCAATTTCAGCATCTCTCCTCAGTGCTCTAATCACTGCAATGCAGAACCCAGGCCACAATTTCATTTCCTCTTTTGCCAAGGCTGCTTCAATGGCACCATCCAAACTAACAACCTTTACCACCTGGAAGAAGAAAGGCAGCCGTCACATGAAAACACAACTCCCTGAAGTTCCACTCACAGTTGCACACTATCATAATACCAGAATACATCGCCAATCCTACTTGTTCCAGGGTCAATATCCTGAATTTTCCTATCTATTTAAGAACATAAGAAGTGGGAGCAGGTACAGGCCATTTGACCCTTCAAATCCCCTCTGCCATTCATCAACATTTGGCTTGTTTTTCCACATCAGTGTTATTTTCTTGCACTATCCCCATATCCCTGAAAATCCAAAAATTCATTGATCTCTGTTTTCAATTAACTCAGTAATGGAGCCTCCACAGTACTCACGGGCAAAGAATTAGAGAATTCTGAGGATTCACCATCCTCTGGGTGAAGAAATTTTTCTTCATCTTCATCCTAAATGGCCTATTTCTTATTCTGTTGAGACTCCCAGTTCTAGACTCCACAGCCAAGAGAAACATCCTCCCTGCATCCACCCTGTAAGAAATGTGTAAGGTCTAATGAAGTCTCCTCTCATCTTAAACTTCGGAGAATATTGACCTAGTCCACTCAATCTCTCATCACACAGCAAACTCATCATCTCTGGAACTAGTCCAGTGAATGTTCACTGCACTTACTCTGTGGCTAATATATCCTTTTTCAAGTAAGGAGACCAAAACTGTATACAGTACTCCAGGTATGATCTCTCCAAGGCCTCATATAAAAGCAGTAAGACATATTTTACTCAAATTCACTTGTAACAAAGGCCAATATACCAAAGCCCATCCTGAATTGTTAACTCTATTTCTCTTCCCGCAGATGCAACCTGACCTTCTGAATATTTCATCATTTTCTGTTTCTATTTTAGATTTTCAGCATCTGCAGTACCATTGATTTCCTATATTGCCTTCCTAATCTCTTGCTGCTTTCAGTATTTTGTCTATCAGTGACCTGTGTACAAGGACAGCCAAGTCCCTTTGAATATCAACATTACTCCAGCTCACACTATTCAATAAATTATCTTCTTTTCCTGTTTAGTACACTGCATGGATAACTTCATGTTTCCACTTCATATTTCATCTGCATCATGCCCACCAGTGTGTCCTTATCTTCAAGATTCAATATTTACTTTATTGTCATTTCTCTGAGTATTTACATAGACAAAGAAACAAAATACTGTTTCTCACCAGCTCATATCAGTGCAACAAAAAGAACAGTGATAAATATCTAAAATAATCTACAAAAACAT
>JARFYF010000046.1:14982211-14997286 GCA_030265395.1 Rhina ancylostomus
TTATAGTTGCCATGGAAGAGAAGAGTTACAAGAGAGGGAAACTGCCTACATATTCACTCAAGAGGGACCAGCAAGTCCTGGATGATAAATATGTCAGAAGGGAGGTCAAGTTCTCAGGCAATAGGATCTAACCAAAAGCAGGGCCTGCCAGGAGGTATCCGGGACTTACAATCCCCACACAATGGAGCAATGCAAGAAGAGATTTCATGTCCTTGCAGAATATGTTAGGCGAATCTGCACTCTTCTGTTCACACCTGGACTGGTTTGAGTTCTTTAACCAAGGCACCACTCATGCTTAAATACAGATCTTGTAGTAAACCATTTAGATAATCAGAGCAGGGATTCACTCATATGTTCTAAAGAGGACAGGTAGACCTGCAAAGCAGATTGTGAGGGATTATGTGCTGTCTGGACTCAATGCCTTTGAAGCATGTCTCTAGAGGGGGTCTCTTTCTGGCCTTTGCTGACAGTTCTTCCTGAGGTGAAGCTGTCAACGCTGAACAGGTTCATCCTCCTGTATCCTTTCCCTTCCTCCAGCTCCTCTCACTCCTGATGCTCTCCAAGCTCTGCTCCTGGCCCTCAGTCTCCTTGCAGTCCTTCTTCTGATACCAGCCACAATCAATGTTTTTCCAGATTGTTCAGTGCACAGCATACAGTGACCTCCTTGGTATGAACCCCCAGAGTGCAACCAATAAACTGGAACTTTGGGGAGACCAATAGTGTTTTCCTCTTGTAACCTGGTGCTTGAGTACATTCAGTCTTTCTGCACTCAGTTGCTGTGGTTGTTAGGAGACAGGGAAGTAAATGATTGTCCTTTTCCCCCCAAGGTCTATCCATTCATTAATTTTGGCCACTAAGAATTCCTGGCAGCATAGTCTGCCTCAGGATAGAAGGGTCATGTTTGCTTCCTGGAAACCATAACAGAAACCTCCTAATGATCCATACGTCTGCACATTGAGCTTATAAACACCTTTCCAATTGGTAAATTTTAGTTCTTCACTGGAGGCCTAATGGTCACAAGAGTAGTAAGTGGCTGACTGTGCTCATGGGATGCACCAATCATGGTAAATACCAGTGACCAAGATATCATCTGGTCCTTACTGAAATCAAAGTGGATGAAATTACATCTTCATGAATGACTAAGTCAAAATCTAAAAAGTGCAAGGAATCTGAACTAAAAACAGCAAATGCTGGAAATACTCATCAGGTCAGGTAGCATCTATAGGGAGAGAAACAGCATTAATCTTTCACTTTGAAGATCCCCTTGATGAAGAGTTTTTGAAACTTTATTTCCCGTTTAAGAAGCTCTTAGATATGCACCTGAATATGCAGAAATGGAGGGATATGGACCATGTGCAGGCAGGAGGGATTAGTTTAATTTGGCATCATTAGCTTAATTAGTTCAGCACATTACTGTGGGCCACAGGGCCTGTTCCTTGCTATACTGTTCTGTGTTTTATGTTCCTTTTCCACAGGTGCTGCCTAACTTACTGAGTATTTCCCGCATTTTCTACTTTTACTCTATTAATACAGTGCCTAGGTGACCTTCCTAATGCAGCATTGGGAGCCATTACCAAGACCTGCTGTGGTTGTTTGGATAGATCCTGTTGCGAAGGAGTTCAGATTCAAAATCTCTACAAGCTCCATAACAAGGGAAGTTCAGGCACAAAAGCATGACCAAAAATCTTCCTTGAGGATGTCACAGCTTGCAAAAATATGAGCCTGCAAATACATTGTTCATCAGAGAGGTTCACGTTGGATATGGTGTCTGGGTCTGGGCACTTTGCTGATGGACATATCTTTGCATCCTGCCCTGAGTGATCAGCCATGACCACACAAAACCTCCAGTAATGAAGTGCTGCTGGTCGTGCTGCTACCGAGGATCCATGGACCACATATGTCAGCAGCAAAGTGCTGGAGAAAACACACCTTGTTAGTTTAAGCTCACGCTGTTGACTTTGGAAAGTGTTTGAGCAGCCTGGAGTCAGGTCTTCCCAGGTTAGCAGTACCTCTTTAAGTCATGAGAAAAGCAAGAAACCAGTTCGATGTGCTCCTCATTCCACTGAGACTGCTCCACAATGATAAGTGGAAAGCTTTCAGAGCAAGTCATGTCAGTAAGGGTCGAGGTTTGCTCTGTGTGAAATATTATCTTCAGGTGCTCCCTTGAAGCTGGGGAAATACAGTCTCGCACAAATTGTGCCTAAGAGACAGGTGCTACACAATCCAGTCCACAGCACAACTTCATTCCCAATCAGAAGGAGGCCTGATTGGAGGAGGCCCTCAGTGACGACCTCCTGTCCACCGGCGATTCAGGGCCCTTGCACATTATTGCGAGCCTAAGCTCCAACCTGCGCTGCATCGGGCAACCTGTTCTTTTGGCAATCCAGCCTCTGCTGTAGTTTTCCAGCACACCTGATCACTGAATGGTGAGAGGAAGGAACACAGTCTCTGGCCTAGTCTGAGAATCAGTGGTGTGTGGGCAGGAAAAGTCTTGGGGGGGGGGAGGATCTTGGGGGAAAGAATATAATACAGAACTTGGGAGTGCGGGGGAGAGGATTGCAGACTGATGCATTTCAAAAGAGGGTAAAACCAAGGTATTTTTTCTCTATTTTTAAATATACCGTACGTTCATTCCAGTGATCAAATGATGTTACCCAGCCATATACAGTAATTTGGGGTGGGGAGTGGTTATTCCAACTCAAAATAAAGACACAATTATAGAATGTCTTTGAGGGCTTTCTTGTTAATTACGTGCAAGGACCAGGAGCACGTCATCAACACGTTTAGGGGTAAGTCACATGGTCTCCCCCATGTGCTATTGATCAATGAACAGCATTAAGCTCACAAAAGGGAGTTTGTCAATCTCACTGTTAAACTGCAAGCAGCAAACATTGCTGCCATAACCAATCGGGGATGGATCACCAATGACATGGTCTAGATTTTCCAATCCATGTTGCTTCTTGTGGCTAGTAATTTGCTTTCTAACCTGTGGTTTGGTGACATCTTGTGGTGAGAAATATAATGCTTTCCTTCACTGAAATAGGTATATCCTGCAAATATCAATCATCTAACGTAAAGATAGACTACCAGTCATTCACTCTCCCCACAGATTATTGTTTATTTGCTAGAGGAATGTGTACATTTATTTAAACAATGTGCAAACATATTTAACCCCTCTTTGCTTCAATCTGAGGTTCCCACCTGTTTTAAGACCCCTATCTAACCTAAGAAAACAAGGTAAAATGTCTTAATGACTACTGACCGGTGGCTCTGACATTCACTATGATGAAATGCTTCGAGAGGCTGGTCATGGCATGCATTAACCCCAGCCTCCCAGAAAACCTGAACCCACTGCAATTCACATATCGCCGAAACAGGTCTACAGTGGATGCCATATCCCTGGCCCTACATTCATCTCTGAAGTGTCTGGAGAGTAAAGGCACCTACGTTAGGCTATTGTTTATTGACTACAGCTCCGCCTTCAATACTATAATTCCAAGCAAACTCGTCACCAAACTCCGAGACCTGGGACTCAACACGTCCCTCTGCAACTGGATCTTTGACTTTCTGACCAACAGACCACAATCAGTGAGGATAGACAGTAACACCTCCAGCACGATTATTGTCAACACTCGTGCCCCACAAGGCTGTGTCCTCAGCCCTCTACTCTACTCTCTGTACAGTCATGACTGCATGGCCAGATTCTGCTCGAACTCCATCTACAAGTTTGCAGATGATACCACCATAGTAGGTTGTATCTTAAATAACAGAGTCGGGGTACAGGAAGGAGATAGAGAGCTTAGTGACACGGGAGGGTTGAGAGCTTCAAGTTCCTTGGAGTGAATATCACCAATAGACTGTCCTGGTCCAACCACGTCGATGCCATGGCTAAGAAAGCTCTTTCTTAGAGCTTTCTTCCTCCACTTCCTCAGGAAGCTAAAGAAATTTGCATGTCAACCTCACCAATTTTTATCGATGCACCAGAGAAAGCATCCTATCCGGATGCATCATGGCTTGGTACAGCAACTGCTCTGCCTGTGACCACAAGAAACTGCAGAGAGTGGTTGACACAGCTCAGTACATCATGGAAACCAGCCTCGCCTCCATAAACTCTGTCTACACTTCTTGCTGCCTCAGTAAAGCAATCAACATAATCAAAGACCCCACCCACACTGGACATTTTCTTTTCTCCCCCCTCCTACTGTCTACCTGCACTGCACTTCCTCTATGGCTGTGATACTTTACTCTGTATTATGTTATTGTTTTTACCCTGTACTACCTCAGTGCACTTTGTACTACCTCAGTGCACTGTGTAATGAATTGATCTGTACGAATGGTATGCAAGACAAGTTTTTCACTTTACCTAGGTACAGGTGACAATAATAAACCAATACCAATACCAGAAAGAAATATAGAGAGCAACACTGCGTTAACTGTTTAAATACCTATTTGAATTTACCATGGTTGAAGTTGAAATTTTCTATGAAATAATTTCAAATGGAATTCAGGAAACTTCAAAGAATGCAAAACACATGAACTGCAAATGGAACATTATTTTCTCTGTGAAAAGTTACAGATATTGTTCAAAACATTTCATGTACTAACAATGAATCAGCTTCCATTTGGAACAAATGTAACAAAGCATTACTTGCCATGGTACAAACTTGCTAATTCAAAAATGACAGTTGAATGTTTACCACAGTAATTGCATTGATTCTTCTTTCTAATCCAAACTTAAGGCAAACAGATGTGTTTGCATTTTATTTTGGTCTTTGTTCCTTTGCCTTCTGAACATGTTTCATATCAATCTCACATGCCAGGATCAACACACCAAATGTTGGAGGAGCTCAGCGGATCAAGCAACATCTATGGAGGGAAATGGACAGTCAATGCCTCGGGGCAAGAGGTTTCTTCAGGACTGACTCCACTGACTGTCCAGACTCAACTGTCTATTTCCCTCCATAGATGCTGCCTGACCCGTTGAGTTCCTCCAGCATTTTGTGTGTTGCTCCAGGTTTCCAGCATCTGCAGTCTCTCAGAGATAACTGGTTCATATGTGGCTAATTTTAAATTGGGTTAAGTTTTAAGTAAGACAACTTTCACTGATGTGCTGCAAGTATTAAACAAACTTTGATAGATCAAGTTCCTATTCTCACAGTGCAATTAAATCTCAAAATGGTTTAAACACCACTGCCATTCCAATCCTGCACCAGCAATCTGCCCATTGACAACAAGGAACTGTACTTGCATCCCAAAACTTGAAGAGTAACAATTATAGTCCTTTGAGCCTGGTGATTATCATGTGAACCAAGGATGAATATTCCACATGTTGGCCTAGAAATTGCTCCATCAACATTGACATTAATGGTTTCAATGTGTTGTTCCCCATTTATGCATTGCAATCTTTCATAGTGTTCAGCATGAAGTGCAGTATTTGCACCCTTTATGGGCAACTTTTAAAATGACATTGAATGGAAGTAACACTCTTCCAGTGACTGGGCAGTGTTGCTATGACATATATGGATATGCAATGATGAAAGAAAGATTGGAAGAGTGCTCACGGGTATTCATGCTGGAAAAAAATAGTGCTTACAAAGGCATTTTCTTTGTGCATGAGAGGTCAGGGACATTCTTCAGGGTTGGTGTCTGGTTATCCTGGCAAGACGTTGCCAGGGAGGGCTCTGTGGATATGAATACAGAGAACGAATACTATCATTTTGTGGAATGCAGACAAATATCTGTGTCCATTCTGCCTGATCCTGTAGGCTAACGGAAAAGTAGATGACGATGTTTCCTGTGCTTAACAATGGATTTTATGTGACACCCCCAATGCAGCATGGAGATGTGGCAGAGGTTAGCAGCAGCTGTCTAGAATGGTCCTGATTCAAGGAAGCTGAGAATGACCTTTATCCTGACCTCCAGTTGCAAAGCAGTGAAGATATACCTGAGGTTGTTCTTGAGGTTGAAGAAGATCACAGATCCCAGTAAGCCCAATGAACACAGATTGGGTGTTGGCCCTTTAAATAGCATGATTTCAAGAAAAGACTAAATAAAATGTGTTTTCTCTTTGAGTAAATAAGAAGAGTCATTCTTCAGACTAGTGAGGTCAAAAATTTCACTGCAGACAAATTTTGTATGTTGCTCTATTGTTGATATAATTTGGGTGGGTTTTCTGCCAGAAATAAAGTGATAGGGAGAACAAAAATCTCACCAAAATATGAGGAGATGAAGTTCCTGAGGGGTGCTAGAGTACCCAGGAATAAAATTGCTGGACTCTGAGTTAACCTGACTTCTTATAGCATAGCATTGCTTTGTGGGAATTGTGTGAATGAACTTCTAGCACAATATTTTTAACCTGAATTGAGGTTATCCCCTCTCTTATCCTAGGTTTGAAACTGTATAACTGCAATAATAAACACTTGGAATACTTCATGACTGAACCATCTGTTACACAGCTTTAAAATAAGAATATGCCTGAGATAACATTACAGTCATGACATTTCAGCAGATATTTTAAAGCCCTCAGTTTATTGATAATATTGCAGAATTAATCCTTCAAAAATATACTTGTCAAAAGGAGAATATTTGATTTTTGAGGTAATCCTTATTTCTTTGATTTAAAATTATAAATCTTTCAGAAATCCAATTAATAATTTAGACAATCTTTTAATGTGACCTTTTGTACAAAGCAACCAGGTTAATGGTCATAGCTATTAATACAATAACAATATTATTTTCCATATGTGCAAATTAGATTGGTTTTCCCTTTGAATTTGCTTCCTAGTGTTAATGGCAACATTCAAGAATAAGTAACAAGCTGAAAATTTCCCACAAGTTAAACATTGCTTTGTAGATGAAGGGCTAATTGTATACTGAATAAGAAACAAGTAATCTGGTAAGTGAAGATTTCTCCAAGTGTTATAAATACATCCACTCTGTGTGATGACATACTATAATTATATATATTCATTGGTGTTTGTGATCATTTACAAAAGTGAACTTCTGAGTTTGTTGTTCCAACAATGCTGGACAGAGCCTTACTGGAGCCCTTGGAATGTTCAGTTGTTCTTCTTACCAACAATACTCATAGCAGAGGTGACAGTAAGCCGGTGCAGACTTGGATAGTGTACACATAAGAAGATGGCCAAAACATTCAATACCAAAGGGTAAAATAGGTTATGTTTACTCAGAAATGCAGCACTGTAATGGCAGTCTAAAATCAGACATGGTACATGGTCTTACACTCCTCATGTTGGGGATGGGAAGAATATCTAAACACTCTATAAAATAAATGTAATTAATTTACTGAAAAAATTATTTCATTAATGCTAAATGCTTCCTTAATACATTTCAATGTAACAATTACGCTGTAATTTATTTACAAGAGTAACTTGTGGTGTCATTCTATGAGCATCACTCTAAGTGCATAATTGGATGAATTTTACAATATTGGAAAATGACTGACAGTTCAAAGCTGAGCAGAGAGAAAGATCAGAAACAGTTAACGTTGCTTCACATTTCATGTAGGTTCAAAGACTCCATATCTTTATAAAAATCAATTCTAAATGAGGTAAAAGACAACACAAAAGCTTTGACAACTTCAGTCCATTGGGGGTTTATATGAGGATTTTATTTTCTATGCTGTTTTAGATTTTCAAAATGAGAACCAAAAGCACAGAATTCTTTACAGAAATGAATGCAATCCTGAGAGTCTGTTTGCTGTAGATGAACTGGAATCCATCACTGTGCAGACCCAGATTAATGGCTTTACAACCTGAGGGATCAGTTTCTATGCATCATTCAAAGCACATTCCTTAGATGTTAAGCAATGCAAGATTATTGCTCTGATTTGCACTATAAGCAGGTAATTATTTTCAAGTTTGATTAAATTCGAGTCCTGTTTAAGCAACTGAAAAACTATTTCAAATACTACATTTAATTATAAGTGGAGGCAAGCTTTAGTGTTTAAAATCTGCTGATCAATGTTTGCCTTTGCGCTACCTGTTGATCTTTCGATTAACACCTTTTCTGGGAGACTGGGGTGTTGGCTGCTTTAGTTCTCATTGTCTGTGGAGAATGCACAGTGGATTCAAATGAAACTGATCTTAATGCTGAGGTAGATTGTGATTCACTCAGTGATGTGTGTGATTCTTCAGTTCTGCTGTTAACCATGGAGGCAAGTTTTACCTGAGCACACTTTTGGCCAGACTTCTAGTGGAACCAATACCAAAAAGAAATAAGAAAGTGGGAAAACAGGTCTCCTTTAATAGCCCATTGATTTCATTAATCATAGATTTAAAGCTCTAAATACTTTAAACATTGAGGTTGCTGCATTTTCAATCTTTTTATTATGTTATATTGTGTGGTTTTGTTTGAATTACTCAACAATAAGCTTTAATGCTTTCCCATTTCAAGATTTCATATTTGAAAACCTGAAAAATAGTGGATTATTTGCTTCATTCTCAGTTTTACTCTCCATTGTATGAGTCCTTATCTGCATCGTCAACAGAATTCATAATAGTAGAACAGGTGAGAATAGGATTGCCTTTGTACATTTTGCTCATTTGTATTCACTAGTGTTCAGGCAGCTGTAGGCTAGATGTTGGCACACTGGCTATGCTTGTAGGTTGTAGATGTCTTTTCATTCTCGCATCATCAAAACTGTTATAGTTCCCAAACTGAAAGGCAATGCTTGGAAATGTGGAGCAGAATTCTCAACAGGACCATTTTCATTGCCTGCAACTATAATTTCTCAACAATTGTGACAAAAGGTCCTCACAACCCCATTTGAATTCCCTAATGTCATTCAAATTGCCAGCTCATACTTTTTATCATACTTGATGTGCAAAAGTTCAATTCAGTGAGAATTTCAATAATATTAATCCTCAGTTCAAGAAGTCCTGTGGAGAATGCACAGTGAGTTCAAATGAGACTGATCTTACTGCTGAGGTAGATCAAGATTCAGTCTTTTGAGTCCAGCTCAGTACTTAGTTTTACATCTCTGTGAATAATGCATTCACCTGAAAGATATTCTATGAATTTAGAGGTTTTTTTTTCAATTGCAAACAGAGATGCTTAAAGTAAATTTGTCACTGCATTTTGGCATGACATTTTGGAGATTATGAATTAATGTGACTCTCAATATTACTTGTAATTACTTGTAGTTGTAAGCTATGAATTTGTTCTGAAAATGCCTATGGTCATTGCCTATGGTCACAAAAACCAAATGTATTATTTATTGTTCCTCTAACCATACAATCACATTCTATAGATCAAGGCAACTTCTAAACCAAAGTGCTTCGAGGTATTTTGTATTGTGCATCATTCTTAGATTTATAATGTACTGATTTTTGTTTAGTTCATGTTGACACGTTCCATATACTGTCTATTTCAGCAACATTTGTGTTTCATTTACCATTTTTAGCTCTCTTTCACAGATTGTTTTAAGGAATACAGTTTTCTTTAAGAGACACAATGCATGATTCAAAACAATACTCTGTGTTCAGTGTGAACTCTCCCCAAACTGAGCAGTAGACAGAAGAATTAGGGTCAAAGCACCATTAATGTAGTCTGAGATAGTACATCTGGCATCTTTAAAACAAGAACCAGATGTTCAGATTTCTTAGCAGTCAGATTACAATAAGGCTTTAGAAAGAATCTGATTTTCAACTTGCTTCATTATTGGCAGCATCTTATTCTTGAAGGAAATGGTGACTTTCCATAGGATTTTCTCTATGTCAGTGAGGTACGTCAGAATAAAATGTGATGACCTGTCTAATTCTTGTCAGGTTGATTACTTTGACAAATTGTTCAAAAAGAGATTCCCTATCAGTAATCATGCTGAGCCACACTATAATTTTACTTTTGATATTTCACCACATGACAGTGCAGAATATTTTGCTTTATCTATTCAGCATAGGCCCTTCTGGCCCAACATGCCCACGCTGCCCAATCACGTCCATGCAATGACAAACAGTATCTCTTACTGTCTCAGTAAATCATAAAACGCATAGCAGAAAGACTTGTAGAATTACCTTCAAAGACCCATTTGTTATAGACATGCACTGACACCTTCTAGGGGGATAACACAACAACGTGCCACTATCCAGTTTTAGGATTTACAGGAATGGGATACACATGCAATACCCTGTACTGTTTTGATGTGCTTGTTTTCACAGTCACAAAGATTACAACAAAACATTTCAAATACTAATGGATCAGATCAAAGCTCTGCAGTCTTGTTGCAAACATTAGTGAATGGTTTTTGAAAATTTAAACAGGTAACCCAAGGAGGTTAGTGAATGTCCCATTCTCAGCGATGGTGGAAACCAGCACAGAAGGGCCAATGACATGGCTAATGGCTTTGCAGCCATGTTGAGCCATGAATGTTAGGTGGATGATCCCTCTGTTTCTTCTTCATACACCTATCATCACAAAAGACAGTCTTCAGCTAACTTGTTTCATTTCACATGATGTCAAGAAATATCTTGAGTGCATGGATACAGCAAAGGATTGGGCTCCAGAAAGCTCTCCAGATCACTGAAGACTTGTGCTTCAAAACCAGCTGTGTCTCCCATCAAATGATAATCCTGGCGTTTTATCTAGCAAGGTTTACAAAAAAAATTCCTAGGTGTGTCCCATCCTCAAAAAGCAGAACAAATCCAACCCAATCAATTAGTTTCCTATTATCCTACACACATCTTCACAATACGACAAAAGGTATCAGCAATAGAGCTTCGATTAACAATCTGCCCATGATACCCAGTGTAGGTTTCACTAAGACCACTCACTTGCAGACTTCATCTGAAGTGGTGGAAGAAAAAAAAACAAATGCTGGAAATGTGAAAAGTAAAAGATAGAAATGCTGATTATCTGAAGTTGTTGAACTCACTGTTGAGATTGGAAAGCTATAATGCACTCTTTACAAATATGATGTTGTCCCTTGAGCTTACATTGAGCTTTGCAGGAATAGTGTACGTTTCCTCAGATAATAAACAATTACAGACTTTGTATTTCACTTTTTCAGGCTTCAGTCTTTCCTTTTGATTATTTCAGATAATATTTCTGCTTTTCCCCATATACACATCCTCCACACTGACCTTCTGATGTTCCACCTTCATTCACCCTTCAGTATCGTTACTTTAGTCATTTGAACTCTTCTGCAGTCCACCACCATAGAAGATCCCATATTCCCATCCATCCTCCTTCCACCCTCTGCACACCCTCCCCCAATTTCTGTGAACTTATTTTATCTTCAGCTTATCCCAGTTCTGTTGAAGATCTCTGATCTATTCATAAACTTTCTGATTGCAAATCCAAATATGCTGTTACTGCTCCATTGCTCTTGTCCACTTTTTTTTGCTTTACTGAAAAATTTAGTAAGTTTGATCAAAAACCCAGATTAAAATCTGTGCTGACAACTCAAAAAATTCCATTTCCAGGTGTTTTTCTAATACATAATTGAATAAAGATTCAGTGTGAATTTATATTAGTGATAATATTAGTGACACCTTTAGTGATCTTGTCTCTTTATGGCTTTTTCTTTTGATATTGCTTTGTTTTGAAGTCAAATTTCTTTCATTTTCCTTGATCGTTTAAATTTGCATTTCCACTTTGTTCCCACGTGTCATCTTTTTCTTTTTGTCTAAACACTTGAAGTATACCTTTATTTTTACAATCAACTTTGCTCATAATGCTTTTAGTGGAGCATACCTCTACTATTCTCTACTAATTATTGTTTCAAATATTTCACATAGCTTTTTCAGTTTTTTATTAGATTTGTTTCACGCTATGCCTACCTTACTTCCTCATTCTACCCCACAATCAGCTTTCTTCCCCAATCTACTGCTTTTATTTAAGTCTTCCTCTATCATCACTTTAAAGGTGTTTTGATTGGTCTCACCTAGATCTTCCCTATACATAGAATTCTCTTATATCCTCTGGTTGATTTCCCCTTACTACATCCAACAGTGATTCATCTTTAATTAAGTTTCTTGTACACGGTAAAACTTTGATAATCTGCCATCCAACTAGAATGGTTTGGCATTTCGCTAACTGGGTAATTTTTTTAAAGATCTCTTTATTAGTCACATGTACATTGAAACACGTAGTAAAATGTATCTTTTGCGTAGAGGGTCCTGGGGGCAGCCCGCAAGTTCACCACACGTTTGGCTCCAACATAGCATGCCTACAGCTTCCTAACCTGTACATCTTTGGAACATGGGAGGAAACAAGAGCACCCAGAGACACAGGGAGACATGGGGTGAACGTACAAAGTTCTTATGGACAGCAGCCGGAATTGAACCCGAGTCACTGGTGCTGTAAAGCATTATACTAACCTCTACCAACTCACTGGGGTCCCATTTCTCAGGTTCACTTTAAGCTTATCGGGTTCACTGGAAAATTTATTCTAATACCGTGTAACATTTTTTAAAACTTAAAGTGTGCTACGGTATTAATGGAAGTAACATTCAATAGTCAGGAAAATCTGATATTCCAGCACGACCAATGTCTGAGCATACTAAATTATCAGAGCTTTCCCACACTTGATAAGAAAGGAGCCTTTCCACAAACATAAAAACTTAATTTCCTTTCTCTCTTTTCCTACATCTACTTTCCAGTTTACTTGAAGGTGGCTAAAATCTGTATATTTTGATTCGATGTTCCTTACTCCTTTCTTAGATTTACCTACAAACTTCTTTTTCCACTTTCCTTGCATTTAATTTGATTTTAAAGCTTGCTTAATACATTTTGTGACTGTATAATTTCAGTCCACTAAAATCACTATGTGTCGACCGCAGAAAAGCTGGTATCTCTCAAGTATTCTGTGTTTCAAACGTACCTGAAGGAATGGAACATATGCCCCTGAAGACATTAAAACACACAAATTGATTTGTTGCTCCTGGATCAAGGAGGGATACTTCTAAATCTTGGAGCAAAAATCTGCAAATCTATGAAATGACTTACAATACCAGTAATAAGCTATTCAAATATATGAGAACAACAGGAGAACACTGGGTCATACAGGAGCGATTGCAGATGCTGGAAGTCTGGAGCAACACACAGGAAATGCTGGAGGACTGGGTCAGCCATGTTATAATCACCAATGAATCAGTGAATTCTTTACTTTTTACTCCAGAATTAATCCATTTTATGTGGGACTTATACGTGCCTGATACAGGCCTTTGCTGATTCTCACATTCTTGCATAGCTTATTACTAGTATTATAGGTCATTTCATAGAATTCTATCCCATACACTCATATGAGAAAAATGATCCCAAAGTAAAACTGACAAGATTCACCAAAACTTGAACCTGGGAAGATCCAGTTAAGGATATAAGTAATATCAGCTACATTACACTAAAGCAGCTTGACATCCAAATAAACAAGATGCAACTCGAGCTTAGTTTCCTTCCATTCTCTTTTAATTCACTCTCACACACTTGGGTTGGAGACTTTTAAGCAAATGCTTATAAACACAAATCAAATGAATTCTAATGGCATTACTATTCTGTTCCATTATACTTGCATTGTCACACGTTTAAGAGTAAACTGCAATTATACTGGGAAACTCCACAACATCTACTGGAGACTTGCACAGAAATAGGCACTTGTGTATTTCCGTGCATGGTCTCTGACTCGTATCGTGCTTACCTGTGACACACAAGGAAGATTAAAGAATGTTTAATAATCTACCTCTGTTACATCTCTTTCTTTTAAGGAGCTGTGAAGTAGCCAAGTGCAATGATACCAATGAACTGCAAAGTAGTATCCTTATGGCAGAATATTGAAATGTATTAAGCATTATCTTTTAAATTGTTTGTTTTTCAATGTGAGTATAACGAAGAAGAAAGATAATACCATGATAATTCACTTTGATTTGTATCTCTAAGCGATGACACATTAGTTTAAAAGTCTCCAAGCCCAAGTGTGTGAGAGTGAATAAAAAGGGTGAAAGAAAAACTAAGCTAGAGTCATCTTTATTTTTTTATTTCAATGTCAAGCTGCTGTGATGTGATGTAACTGATTTGTGTTACACTCTTAACTGGATCTTCCCAGGTGCTGGCTTTGGTGAGTCTGTCAGTTTTACACTGGGGTTTTTGCCAAATGCATCAGACCAACTCTTCAGCAATCTGTTGTGCAAATGTACAGTTGACACCTGTATGAGACCAGAAGACCCCACTAGATCTGGCAGTGTGATGGAACAGGCAGCTGTTGTCAACATTTTTATCTAATTGCCCTCAGGACTTTCTGTCAGCAACTGAGATTGGTGTATTCATGTTTCTTTATTATTTTTAAAAGAAAAGTGCACCAATGTGTTAATTGAATATTGAAAAAAGCAAGCTCATATATCTTATTGATGCAAATGTATCTGATGGCTGGTCCCATTTGGCCTTATTGGGTAGGGAGAGGCCTTGTAACCTGTTCCTGCATGTATTTCTTATGTGAAATTAAACATGATATAGTGTTTTGAACAAATGAGAACCAACTTCTTTTTTTTTGAATTCGTGAAAGGAGTATCCTTTCCAAAAGTTTTTGTTCTGTACTGAAATGCTCTATGGAAAGTGGCAAATGATTTTAAGTTGGCCCATCCCAGCCTAAGCTGTCATGAAATAGGATTAGGTCACATACTGCTACGGTAATGCTGTTGCTCTGGTTGTTGCCATCTTGGAAAGAGTTTGTAGCAGTTGTTGTCATTAGTCCTTTCATTTATGCAAATCACAATTCTGCAACATTATTTGCAATTTTAGGGACAAGTTGGCCAACTATAAGGATTGTATATGTTCTGCCTGGTTGTTCCAAGGGATAACTGCTATTAAAAAAGGTTATATCCTCTTCTGATTACATTCTTGTAGAGTCAGGAAGAAAATGGCTGCAGAAACAAATTGAAAGCTGCTGCCATCCCAGGGTGCTATCCTCAGACTCCCAACCTATGATCAATCCCAGATCCAGATACCTGCCTGCTTGCCAACCATTTCATGCACCATATGACTCCACTTGTCACAATGTTGATCCAGAGCAAACTCACAGAGAACCCAAATGCAGCACACTGATACAAGACTGGAGTCAGGATA
>JARFYF010000046.1:15054930-15065523 GCA_030265395.1 Rhina ancylostomus
TGAAGGCCCTTTCATCCAGGCTTTGCTGCCACTCAAGGCCCCACTCTTTTATCAGTGAGGCCGAGCAGGGACAGAGATAAGAGATATTGTTTCCTCTCACTGCTGGCTTTAAGCGACTGTCACAACTTTAATGCTTCTTATTACAGAATCCCAGCAGAGTAAACCACATGCACAGAGTACTGGTGGCACAGAGTGGACTGACATCAGACCTTAGAATGCAATGTGTCAGTATGCACCTCCTTAACACCTAACTCATGCCAGTTGTCTTATCAGCTGGGTGATTTGCTTACAGATCACTGAGAAAATGCCACATAGCAAAATCAATGTTCCCTAATTTTAGGTTTTTCATGATATTAGATGGTACAATGGGGAAAGGCATGACAAAGCAATTATGACCTGATCTTAAAACTGGCTGATATAGATCTTGAAAAGTTATATTCTGGCATCACCTAACCACGTTTGAATCAGAGATACAAGTTTCAGTGAACACTCACTTAATGGATAAGTCACTGTAAACTCTGATAGTTCAGCCGTGATAGTTGTGATTACTCATGCAGTTCATTGCGAAGCTTGATGTAAACAACGGCTGCTTTCTTTAACGTGCCACCCAAGATGCTCAGAGATGTACAGAGACTCAGAGAGGAAATATATACAACTACTGAGGAGTTGGATCACTTTGGGCCCATTTTGAGAATACAAATCAGGAAAATCTTGATTTTGAACTTGAGCAGATTGTGCTAGCAAACATTTCAAGTAAAGTCACAACAATCACAAAATTGGACTGGGCGCTTCTGTATGCAATCCACATGAGGATGTCTGACCTTCTCCCAACATCAGGTGCATATCTGATGACATCATTATTTTACACAACCTACATTTCTGCCTGTATCAACATAAACTGGAGCTCAAGGCTTCGCAGAGTCTTGAGGGATGTGAGCATGCCTGATCTCATGACAACATCCTACCTGGTTCTATGTGTCTGTAGGGCCCAAGGCTGTCATCACTGTGACATACAGCAGGAGGACCTTCAGCAGTGCCTGAGCAACATTCTGCACTGAGGTGATTATATTTTGAAGGAATTATCTAGTTTGATATCTGTGAGGAAAAGGCAGCATCTCATGTATCGGGATCTGCCAGCATTGTTGATTTTCCATGAAGATAGGTTCTATTGAATGTACTCGTGTGCCCACAAGTACTCCTGTGAAGAACCTGGACCCCCATCAACAGAGGAAGTTTCCACTCACACAACGTCCAACTTGTTGTGGATCATCAAAAGAATATCCTCCTAGTGATTCATAAAATTCTCTCACATGCTGCTCTGTGGGTCCATCTGCACTGATTCCAGCACACGAATGAATGAATCCCTCCTCCAAACACTTCACTGTTCGATACTGCATCTCTGTATTTTCTTATGATTGATACCATGATTAGAAAACGCAGACCTCTTTACAAAATACATTTCTGGTGGCGATCTCCATTTTGTGGTATAAATCAGAATTTTGATGTATTTGAGGGCTGACCCCTTCTCCAATTGCTCCGGAGCAAAGTATTAAGGAGATGAATAAAGATGGCCGAGATCCTGTCAAGAATCATGTAGGTCCCATGCCACTGCCTTTTCTGCTGGGTCTCAGCTGTCCCGATGTTCCGAAAATCTTTTTGACAAATTTTGTGTTTTTTTGCAGCAGATCAACAAATATTGCTATAATACCATTCCAAGTCCAAGGTTTTAGAAGGGAATTGTATTAGCAGAGCATAAAAACATGAAATATCATCATAACAACTCCACTGCCAGCAGCATTTCTTCATTTATTAAGGCATCTCTTATAATGCAACAAGGAATTTTCAGTGACATAGGTTATACTAAGGAATGCCAATCTGCTTCATTCAGGTTTCAAGATGATTAGAAGTAAATTTAATACTTATTTTTAAGAATATTTCACCACCCTTAGACTGTGGAATAGTTCTGTCAAAGTTGAGAGACACAGATGCATTTGTACAGATTTTCAATACATCTCAATGCTTTTCATGCAATTTATTACTATAAATTCATTGCAATTAATATTTTGAAATCCAGTGACTATCAAGATAGATTTTCAAAAATGTTTCTGACTCTGAGTATCAGAAAAAAAAATTTTATTTGCAAGGCAGAATCGACAGTGATTTTGAAAAGGTACAATGTAAATTCCAGACCAAGCCATTACTTTGCTAATGCTGTGAAACTTCTTGACCAAAAAAGGGCATCATCATCACTAATGTTAGTGCCTAATGGTTTGTTTTACAGTTTCCTTATGATTTATACTCCAGCATTATTGGTCTAAGTAGAATAAATTTCACAGACTCAGCTGTAAATTTCTTCTGTCCACTTCACATTTAAGTTTTACTGTAGTATAAATCTTCCCTCTATCTCTTCGTTGCTCAGAGCCAGCTTATCATGTCCTGCTGTCTAGCTTCTTTCAAGCATTTTCTTTTTGCTTTCTAGTGGAGTTGTAGGAACTGTTAAATGACTACATTGCGTCATCCAGTAAGACTGTATCGCATCAGGATGAGCCACATCAAAGAAGCAAAGAGCACTGACAGAACATTGAAAATCTGTCACAGCAACCTAACCCACCATGTGAATCTCCAATAGTTAATCTAAGAGCAGAAGATCAATTTTTTTTCCACTCTGAAGATTTTACACTATTATAAAGCTGACTTTTCAATGAAAACAATTAGAATTAAACCCCATCAGTGCAAGAAATACTCAGGCCCTGTGTATCTGTTTCATATGTTATGAAGGCAGTTAACAATTTTTGTATGCTTATAAATGACATGAATGCAGTTAAAACCCATTTACAGATGATATAAAACCAATGACTTCAGTCAGATTCATTAGTCTGTGGATGTTCTTCTGACAAAGATGCTTCCTTTATGTATTCAGAAGACAGCTATGGACAGAAAAAATGTTCTCATCTCCACTATCAAAATGTCTAAATTCAACAAAGGGGAATAGATAGTTAAAAAAAAATTAAATCTGTCAAACTGCGGAGTACAGAGAAGGTTAGCAATGCAAATTTATTTTAAAGGGTTTTTGTTTCACAAAGTATTAAGTAAAATAATTTATACTTTTTTTTAATTTAAGTCACAGTCCATTCTGCAGCAAAGTACAAAGGCCAATGGACCAAATCTAGGGAAAGTAATTTGATGTTATGTTGGTTAGTTTTACAATCTTAGAGTTTAGATGGCTGTATATTCATTGCCTTATTAGATTCCACATCAGAAAGCCTGGGTTATGATCTAGCAGAATACAAGTTTAAAAACAATAAAGGCATGTTAAGAATCTAATGAAAAAGTCTTGAAATAAAAGTTGCTGTCTGTTAGAAGTTGTCCACTTGATTCATCGTGTTCATCAGCCAAACTTGCTGGGTCTGGTTTATATGTAACTCCAGTCCCACACAAACGTGATTGATTCCTAATTGTTCTCTGAAGTTCCCTGGAAAACTGCTCCAGGCTGCTATGTATACTCTTCTCATGGACTTTGCAGTTCAAAAAGCCCATGGCTACCTGCTCAGGACAAGAGTTGAGCAATAATGTGCTTGCTTTCCTGGGGATAGATATATTCTGAGAAGGAAAGAAACAGGAGTGGCGGGAGATATAGATTCCATAAGCACTCAGTGTAGTGTCTACTTACAATAGTAAAGATTGTATTTATTTTGTGCTTTTCACATATCGAACATGCTGAAGATGTTTCAGAGAATTCTTACCAAACAAAAGTTGACCATCAACCATATAAGATATTAGGACAGATGAACAAAAGTTTGGTCAGAGAGGTAGGTTTTAAAGAGCATCTTAAAGGAAGAAACAATAAAACAGATAAAAGGAGGATAGGGATTGAAATCTGGGGTTTATGGCTTTTCTAGCTGTATGTCAAACTGTCAATGTAACATGCACATACAGCAAACAAAGAGGAAGGCCTTAATTGTAAGGGGTACAGGAGTAGGACATCTTGCTACAATTATACAGGCTTCTGGTGAGATCAGTCCTGAAGTATTGTGCAGTATTCCTCAGTTGCCTTAGAGGTAGGGCAATGGGGCGTGTGGGTTACCTGGGTTGCTCTTGCTCCTGCGTATTATGTTCTTCTGTTTAGTGGTACTATGATTAAAAATAGAAATGATTAAAACTCCAGATGACATATCTTAGAGGGTTGTAGAGCTGAAGGAAATTAGAGAGATGAGGAGGAGCAAAGTTGTGAAGGAATTTGAAAACAAGGACGAGTACTTTAAGATTGAGGCTTTACTTAAATAGAGCAAAATATAAAGTGAAATGAAAGAAAACCCAAACCCAAACATTGACTCAGTGAGACCATTAAATAAAAGTGACTGCCAGAGATGGCAATATGAAGTTGAGAGGCCAGATGTGAAGAGCAATTCAGAACATACCCTTCACCCCCAACCTCCCTCATTGGTGGAGCAGGAGATCAGATGTCTGGATATCTGACCACCAGCTGGTTACTGACTTCTGGGTTGTACTGCACCCATGTGGAATTTAAAGAAGCTGAACATCAGAGAGTGGATGGGCGGCAGTCACCTGCAAAACCATATGTTGGTGCTTGGTCCAACTTAAAGAAGGGACAGAATTGAAAAGCCACGAGAAAACTAAAGTTACAAACACAGCACTAATGCTTGGAGATGTTGCCTCTCCATTTCAGACAGCAGCAGAGCTCAGCTGATTGATGGTAGCCTGTTTGATTTATTCAACAGTAGGTCAATACAGCAGAGTGGTTTGGAACCTTTGGATTCCTGATCCAAAGCATAAACTTTCACATATTTCATGAACAAGTGCTCCCATTTTGCTTCTCTTGCTTTTTTTTAATCTTAAATCCTGATCTGTATTTGAAGCACTTTAGTATAAATAGTCCTGTAATAGTAGTCTGTATCAGAGACCATTATTAGTGACGGCAGAATAGAGGAACTATAATATATTATGTAAATTGTGTGTGTACACACATATGTTTATAACATGGCTATAATAACAGAAAAAATAAAAGGGTATAAACCAGAAGTTATAAATAATTACTCCAATGGGCGTTAGTCTACAGCAATAATTTTCAAAAGCTGGGCCTACGAATGATTAAGGAAAGCAAGAACACAGAATTGACTTTGTCCTTCCAGATGAAGTAGTGATTCACTTGCACTTCTTCCATTCTAGTGTAATGCTTTTGGTGCTCACAATCTGCTCTGCTCTACACTGGAGAAATCAACCTGGATTAGGTGGTCACTTAGCAAAGCACTTTCATTCAGTCCATAGTGTGACCCTGAGCTTCCTGTTGTGTGTCACTTTAATTCTCCATTCCACTTCCTCTTGGATTTGTTTGTCTGTAGCTCCTGCATTGTTCTAATGAAGTGCAAAATAAGCTTTAGGAACAGCACCTTTTCTTCTGTCTGGGCACATAACAATCCTTGGGACCCAATTATCCATCTGTAATAATAACTCAGTTTTTCTCTCTCCGCAGATAATGTCTGATCTGCAGGGCACTTCTACCATTATTCTTTTCGATTCATTAAAGAGCTGGCCTGCATTCCATATTTTTTGTGTTCCTTTGTGTTTTTGTATTTCCTTTGTGTTCCCTCTGTCCTTCTAATTAATGTATCAACGAGGTGGCTCTGTAAACATCAAGATCACCTGGGCAACCCTGGTCTCAACCTATCAGCGGTAACCCTTTTATCCTTTCCATCTCTCTGACTCTCTCTGTAAATTAAAACATTTATTCTCTCATTTTCCTAGTTCTGATGAATAGTTTTCGACCTGCAATGCAAAACTATATTTCTCTTTCCACTGATGCTGCCTGACTCACTGAGCGTTTCCAACATTTTCTAATTTTACCTACAGCCGACATTTGATTGGTTAAAGAGACGCACAAGTGCTTACCTAGTCACACAGAACCTTATAGAGGGAAACATGCTGGATTTGTAATTAGCACCAGTACAAATGAAAACCCTTCAAAAATTCTTTGGACTCTTTTTACCCTTGAGAAAGCAGTGGTGAACGGCCTTCTGAACCTCTGCAGTCCATGCACTGAAGCTGTTCCCATGGTGCTGTTGGAGACGGAGTTCCAGGAATTTAACCCAGCAACATCTATGTCGGGATGGTCTATGATATGGAGGAGATCTTGGTGGTGTTTCCATGAGTGGGCTGATATTTTAAATGATGCAGGGTGCTGGTTTGTGAAAGGCAATCAAAGGAACCTTGGTGCATTGGTAGGGTGGACCTTGTAGATGTTACACACTGCAGTCACACAATACCACTGGTGAAGGGTTTGAAAGTTTAAGGTGGTACCAATTAAGTCCCCAACTAGATATAACCGGTGTATTTTACTAGTCACATCCACAAGGAACTCCAAAAGGTTAATGAAACCAATTTGCCTTTCAAAGATACATGTAGACTCCAAGTCCTATTATTCTTTTCAAGGTGTTCTTTTATTACATCCTTTCACTAGTATTGGACTAACAGGTCAGTAGTTCCCTGTTTTCTCTCATCCCTTGTTTCTGGTTACGCCTGCTCATTAGTTATCACAGCACTGGTCTCTGGAGGTAGGAACCCCTTCACGTTCAGCAGAGAATGTGGGGAAGTGCCACGGAGATAAATGTGAAGCTGTTTCTCAGTTTCCTCTGGTGCAGCCTAAACATGTGAAACTCAAATCAGAAAATGGCAGAAGAATTAAACAATTACTTTGCACATTACTGAAAAAGAAACCCAAAACCTGCCAGATATGTGAGAGAAGGGTCTATAACTGAAGAAGGTAATGATTTAAAAAAAGGACTACATAAGTTGGATCCAGTGACATGGATCCTATAGTTTTGAAGGAGATAGCTTTAGAAATGAATGTCACCTTCCAGAGATCAATGGATTCTGGAATTGTCCCTTCGAATTGTAACATGACTATTAAACAAAGGATGTAATACCAGTGAAAGGATGTAATAACAGAACGCCTTGAAAAAAATAATAGGACTTGGAGTCTACATGTATCTTTAAAAGGAAAATCGGTTTGACTAACCTTCTAGAATTCCTTGTGGATGTGACTAGTAAAATAGATAAGGGGGAATCAGTGGATGTGGTGCATTTGAATTTTCAGTTTTGATGAAATCCCACACAAGCCATTGGTCAACAAAGTTGAAGCACATGGAATTGGGAACATGGATAGAGAATTGGTTACCAGATAGAAAGCAAAGAATAGGAATAAATCTTTCTCTTGTTGACCGACTGTCACAGGTGGGGTATGGCAGAGAATCACAATCTGTTGCAATAGTTTGGCTAGGGGACCAAATGTCATATTCCCAAGTTTTCTGATAGTACTAAACTAGGAGGGATTGGAAGCAGGGAGGAGGATGTGAAGAGGCTTCAAGGAGATATGAAAGCTGAGCGAGAAGATAACATATGGAATATGGAAAAATATGAGGGCACTCATTTTAATGCACGCAACTGAAAAGTAGAATATTTGTTAAATGGTGAGAGATTGGATCGTGTTGATGTTCAAAGGGACCTGGGTGTGTTTATACACACATCACTGAAAGCCAACATGCAGCAGGCAATATAGAAGGCAAATGGTATTTTAGCCTTGAGAATAAGGGTTTGATTACAGGAGTAAGGAAGTCTTAGTGTAATTGTATTGGCTCTTGGCAAGATTGACCTGAGGCCATTATGTACAGTTTTGGTCTCCTTACCTCAGAAGCTTGCCTTGGAGAGAGTGAAGTAAAGATTTATCCAACTGGTTCAAGGAATGGCAAGAATTTGCTGCATTGAGAGAGGCTGAGCAGTCTGGGACAGTATTCTTTTGAGTTTAAAACAATGAAAGGGGTTCTCATTGTTTTTTACTAAATTGTTAAAGGGCTTGGCTGGCTCTTTGCAGGGAAGATATTTCCCTTGAATAAGGAGTCCACGACCAAGGGATACTGTTTCAGAATAAGGGGGAGGCCATTTGAAGTCTGAGGCGAAGAGAAATTTCTTCACTTAGAGGATGGAAATCATTAGAATTCTCTATTCCAGAAGGATGCAGAGATTCAGTTGTTTCATTCATTCAAAATAGAGATCAACAGATTTCTGGATAGTACCGGAATCAAGGGATATGGTGTGAATGCTGAAAGTGGTATTGAGGTCGAAAATCAGCAATGACCCCAATGAGTGACTGTGCAGGGTTGAAGGACCAGGTGGCCTACTCCTGCTCCTATTCTATATGTTTGTATGGTCTCCTGTTCTTATATTGTGATGGGACATTAGATGTTGTATTAATGAACTGCTCCAAATACTCCTTCCTGCAATATACATGATCAGTCCTTTCTCTTTGTTACGATTATGTTTCTTAGCAACAATTCTCATTCCATAATCCTTCCAATCAAATCACTCAGTATTGGCAAGCTATTCTGATTCAGGGTCATCACAAACCAGTCCAAACCTGCTCTCACCTGATGTAAACACACAAATGGAAACCCAGAACAGAGGACATTATTCCCATAATCTGATTCAAATCCACATGTATTAGAGAATACAGCCTCTCCTCAACTTACAAAATGGAAGTATTCCTGTAAAACATATTGTTTTATGGAATTTCATAAACCAAAAATGCTGAATGAAATGCATTATGGATATTTTGTTATAGTGAATTCCTATGGATGGAAAGTGGTGTATTATTCATTATGGTGAAAAATAGAGCTGTAAATCGAAAGACAAGTACCCCAAAGAATAAATGGCATTATGATGAATGCGGCTAAGCCTGTAACATTTAACAAAGAAAGGCATTCTGCTGCCGATGGACAGTGACACATTGTCATCTTTTGTTTATCCACTACAGTCAGAATCCACAAGCAGGGCATCATGCATTAACACCAAATACAATATGGTTCTTTTCAGACTGCACTATTAAATAATACTACATTTATTTTATTCCTTCTAATTGTCTATTTAATCCATTTGATGTTCAGAATTCTCTCATGACATTTCTTTATGGTATCTAATAATTAAGTGATTAGGGATCTATTATTCATCTAACATGTCTAATTCCATGAGTTGATGATGTGATGGTATTGAGGTGAGAAGAAATTCTGCTTCTTGGACATTGATGTCCTTGTAGTTTTAGGATAAGACTGGAGTGCATGACCAGGAGATCCTTTTCACCAGTAGCTTCTAGGTGCTGGTCATCTCAGGCACTCATTTTTCTGGTTACTGTGGGCTTGAAGAAACTAAATCATTAAGGCCTCCTTTACCTGAGTGGATCTTACTGAAAGAGTGGCTATTTTATTGATGGAGAGAAATTACTTCAGGGGTATAATTCCCCTTGGTGTGTTGAGGAAACTCTACCTGACTGCACGTATGCACACACCTGAAATATGCCATTTAGTCAATTTTCCATGTTTCTTTTCAGTATTTTTCTGATTTGGAGTGGAACCTTTAAATATTTGTAGGAAGAAGTTGAAGCAAATGGCTTAGAAAATCAAAATGTTTAATTATAGGATCACTATTCAGCAAACCATCACTAAATTGTAAAATTCTTAGCCTCCACAATACATCTGGAAGAAGTTTAGAAGTCAACCTACATTTGATTTATTTAAAGTACACAGTCTAACAGAGACTTCAGGCAGTGGGCTGAAGAGTTTCTCCAAGTGATTTATTTAAGGGAAAAAGACATGCTAAAAAAACTATGTTCTGTTATGGATATAATATGGACAACAATACTGGGTTGTCATTGATGGAAAATTATCAAGGGAACTTCTCTTGAGCATAATGCAGCGTATTTCTAATCCTGGACTTGATTATTTAAAGAAGACCTACAGTTTCTGCTGGTGCTGGGCCAGGAAGAAGTGTTATGTAAATACTATCAAATGTCAAAATGCCTCTCTCCTACTACAGTGCAGTAGTAGAAGTTAATTTGTTACCAGCTTTACACATTAAGCATCTTGTGGATTACATACCTGGGCATTGCTGGGAAATATATCACAGGGTAACATTAAAGTACAGAACTCACAAGTCCAAAGACACATTTTTTCACATGACTTAGTATTGGGACCAACTTGCTACTTGATTTCAATTAAAACATTTGATTTTCAGTACCTTTCCCCGCAAAAGCAATAAATGATATTTTGGCATGGGTCCAAGACCTTCTGTTCCCTGAAGGGTGAGCCCTGAATCCAACCATTGCTAGGAGTTTTTGTACAGGTTGGGGAGCACAGTGAAGGTGGAAGCCCGGACCTGGAGCTGGCACTTATCTTAACCAATGCTGATATCTTAGTCAAAAGGTGGGGGCCTGGAGTGTGGTCCTGCGCATTCAGGGGAGGGAAAACCACCAAGGCAAATCTAAGCCCCTGAGCAAATCCAAAGGTCTTTGACCTCTGCCCAAGATCAGTTGATGCTTCTGTGGCAAAAGGGATAGAAGATAGGAGGCTTTAATTGAAATCAGGTTACAAACTGCTCCCAATGGTAACTCATGTGAATAAAAAAATCTCAAAATCTATGTGCTCATGGACTTATGAGTTCTGTAGTCTGACACCATTCTTTAGTGTATTTCCCAGCAATACCAAGGTACTTAGCTTATAAAACTGCTTGGAGTGTTATGATGGTGTTAAA
>JARFYF010000046.1:15074652-15088923 GCA_030265395.1 Rhina ancylostomus
CACACACACACACACACACACACACACACACACACACACACACACACACAATAATGTTGGTCACTTTCTAAGGAAACAAAAAATTAATGCCAATTATTTACATCATCTCCCTTGAGATTTGGGAATGGAGAGTCCTCTGATGCCTAGATGGGGTTTTGACTGCCAAGGAACTTCGGATTTTTCCATTTGTTCCACATTCCAAAGGTTGGACATTAGTGCCCTGGGCTAATTCACTACTTGGCCTCCTACCAGCATCTCCATGGTACTGCATTGTCTGTTTTATCACTGGATCACTTCATTAACGTAGCCATGGTCTGCACTGGGGTTCACTTCTATATCTGGTGGAGGGTATTCCTCCTTTGTCTGTAGCTGTGGACAACCTCTTGAACACCTTGGCTCCAGAAGCAAATAGAATTAACTTCTTTTGCTCATCCTCAGGCCACGGCACCTCAAACTCACTCTGAAGTGACATTCCACCCCTACTCTTTGACCTAGTTGTGCTCCAGACTGACTTACAATGCTGATAGGTTCCTGGATGGTGGGGTGGCTCAATTTCCATTCAATCATTCCCTTGCACATCTTCTTCATCCATCAGATCACCATCTAGAAGTTCTTAATTATTGCAGCTATTCCTCAATGTGCAAAAAGCATATGCTACTAAAAAAAATCAACAAGCAAAATTTCAAAAACTGAAAAGGCTGGGAATTTTGATACAGTGTATTTTGATAGAGAGAGACATATTTTCTATCTTAGTGAAAAATAGCTTTGTAAATTGAAGATGCCTACTCGAAAGAGTTAATGGCATTATGACAAAAATTTGTCAAACCATTCTTTGTAAATTAAGGACCTACTGTATTCACTGCCATGTAACTACACCTCTGGGTACCTATGAGCATCAATAAGCCTCACTCCCTTCTCTTGCTGGACAAGCCCTTCCAGTTCTATGATTTACCTTTTATAGTCTGTGTGATCCCAGTTCTGCAAAATACTTAAGGGTTTACATCATCCCTTTCCTTCCTTCATCTCCTGCTTCATAGAACCTTCCAATTCTTCAAGAGCCTGTTTGGGGCAGAACTCTACCTATGCATTTCCCTCTTCTGCATTGGTGTCCCTTGAATTATTTGTTATCTATTCAGAAATCAATTGATTTTATTTCAAAGCTTGAAATGCAAAATTGTACCGCAGTCACCTAAACTTATAGGAACACACTCTTTCTGGCCCTTTCTCCCTTTATAGAACTTTGGCTTCACAATTACAACAAGAAAATTAAGATTCAGGTAACTTAGATTGTGTGTTACACCTCCTACAAATAATACCTTCACCACTATTACAACTCTCTTAAAACTATTGTTACAGTTCCCCAAATTTGTTACAAACATTCCTTGGATGGCCAGTGTAGGCTAAATATACATAACAAAATATTTTCTGTCCATATTGACCATCTGTGTTGAGCTGACCTGATTGCAACTGCAGAGCCAATATTCCTACCTTCCTCGCTTTATCCTCATGGTGCACTGATGTGGGGGCATGATCAGTCTTATGACTGTTTCCTGACTAATCACCTCTGTGGTGTTCTCTTTGATGTCATCTTACCAGTTTCTAGCTTCTGGCATAGGAGCTGAGGGCAATGTATCAATGTCTCTTCATCTATTATTCCCTTGTAAATTGTAAACTTTCATAATTCAGAATAGTCCAAGGTTCTCATCTAATAGTTTTCCACAACTACACTGTCACTGACTTTGTACTCATCTGGGGGATTAGAAGGATAATTCTACAATCTGCAGACTTCTATTAAACATATTATTTTAATACCCCTTTGATTCCTGGCACTGTGAAGATGTAAGCTAAAGTTTGGCTTCTGCTTGAAATAAGTAAATACACTCTCAAAATTGCCATTCCATCAAAGTACAATTCTCTGAATCAGCATACAGTGCTCACCAACCATTCGATTCTACTGCAAGCTGCCCCGAAAGAGAATGCCCATCCTCAAGGGACTTCCTTTACAGATTAATTGAGCATTCCACTACCAAATGAAAATGCATTTGAAACAATGTACAGTATCAGTAAGGTACCTTTTGCACTCTAAACATTTCAAATTCCTTTCCTTTGAGGCAGAAGAAACAACTTGCAGGCATATTCTTTAAGTTCAGTATCTTGCCCATTGTGATCATTGAGTAAAGCCATGCAAAGGTTGGCTTGCTTTAAATAATCCTCCTTTTCTGTAAGCAGCAGAAAAGGTTAATTGGTCTACCAGAGACTTAAATTCCTCTTAAGGAATAAGTGTTTTTTTTTGATAAATGATAACTTTTCAGGAATAACTTGCAAGAATATATGGCTTTGAAACAAGCATTTTTTTCAGTAAGTGATCTTGTGAGCAGGTCATTATTTACAGAAGAAAAACAGGCATTCTGTATTATTCATTTAAGAGTATTTTACCCAAATCGTTTGTTAATCAAAGTTTCTAAAATCTACAACTTCTAACACCCTACTGTTGTACTTTGTTTTAAATGCAGTTTCAGCTGGTGGTAGAATGGTAGATTAATCTGTAAATTCAGTCCCTTTAGTTGAAATCATGCTGTGTAATGACTTAAGAAACGGGAGCAGGAGTAGACTAAATGTCTCCTCCAGTCTGTTCCACCATTCAGTAAGATCATGGCTGATCTGACCTTGGCCTCAACTCCACTTTCCTGCTTGCTCTTGATAACCTATGGTTTACCTACAGTCCAGAAACCTGTCTCTCCCAACCTTGAATATACTGCATCCACAGCTCCAAGGAATAGAGAATCCAAAGCTTCTCAACTTCTGAGAGAAGAAATTCCTCCCTAATTCTGTTTCAAATGGGCTTGTCCATATGAACATCCTCTGTTACTGTATGAAAAAAGATAAACTGTCTAAACTTAACAGGCCTCATTCTTTTGTTAAAATAATGAACAAAAACATTTCATGCAAAAAGGTTAACAATCTTAGAATATACATCACTCGTGGGATTTTCATTGAAGGTTTGATGTGGATTGGCACTCCCCACGACAAGAGTGATGACTGCTCCATATTCTTAGTTTGTGAGCAATACCAGTTGTGAGAAATCCGTCCAGAGATTTACTATCTTTGTATAAAAAGGGCTGACAGTTGCTTTGACTTCTGTGCCAACATGTGAATCTGGTAACTGGGAACTTGCTTTTTTTCTAAGTCAACACAGATGATGCATAGAAAAATGCTATAGCTCATACAGATACACTGACCCTGCAAAGTGTAAGTACAAATTACCCAATTGAACTAATCAAATTGATAATGAGAACCCCAAGGACAAGTTCATGGAATGTATTTGGGAGCATGCATTTAATCACAGAGCATGCAATTTCAGATCTGGTATTGTTTTGTGAGACAGGAATAATTAATGATTTCATAATGAAGGATCACCCATGATAATATAATCATAGTATGGTAGAATTTCAAGTTCATTTGAAGGTTGGGGAACATAGTTTGAATCTGGTATCCTCAACTTAAATGAAACCACCTACAGTGGTATGAGATAAAACCAGGAAGTGTTTGAAGCACTTAGCAGATCAGGCAGCATCTGTGAATTGATTTAGCTAAAGACTGAGTTCTGTGATGCTGGGGATGTCATGAGGAAGCCAAAATGGATCATCCAATTGGTACTTCTATCTAAATGTGGTTGCAAATGTTTCACCCTTGTTCTTTGCTCTCATGCTGGGCCCCATCTTCATGTTGAAGATAGGTATGCTCTTGGAGTCTCCTTCTCCTATTAGTTGTTTAATCGCATTCGTAATGAGATTTTGCAGGACTGCAGAACTTGGATCTGACCCATTAGTTGACGGTTCACTCAGCTCTACCAAATGCATGTTGTCTTTGCTGTTTAGGATTTATACAGTATTATGTAGCAGCTTCAACAGGTTTACACCTCATTACAGATCAATAGATAGATTTCCACCTTCAAGAGGCATGAGTGAGGCAGCTGGATTGTTATAACAATCCAATAGCATTATAGCCATCTTGACGAATGCCAATTCTTTTAAAATTCCAAACAGCAGCTGCCACGGTAGGACTTAAACTTGGGTTTCTAAATTGTTAATCCTCTGAATTATCAGTCTGGTAACTGAACCACTTCTCTGCTATCATACCATCTTCAACAATCCAACAAAAAGATTACCAGCACCCAGTCTTGAAAGTCTTCATGCATTTTTGTTATTTCACATGAAGAGAACCGAATTTCCTGGACACTGCCAATAATGATAGTGGGGCCTAGAGATGGTGAAGAGCGAGATCATTCACTGATCACATTTGGCTGAACTACAACCTTTCCTCTTGTAGTCATATGGCAGGCCCCACCATAGCTAAGGATAGAAATGTTCTTTCTTGCTTCGCAACCTGACTGCCCATCATTACTTTCAATAGGTTACAGAGTTTTGTCCTTATGTGTTGGTTTGGGACTTGTACTCCTCTGAGGAACAATATATCAGGGGAAAGATAAATATGTTCCATTGCTGAGTCAATACTTTAGCCAATACTGGTGTAAATGCTTTGTATGGAAATTGTTTTCCATTAATCAGAGACCATAAAAAATGTATAAAACCAAGATAGTAATTTACAAATTCTTTTGCTACTTCTTATGGTGGTGAAGCAGAGTTACATGTTTTTCTACATTGTTTTTCTAAGTCCCATAGGCATGGCAACCTTCTAATCCAAGATTCATAGAGCAGCTGTGAAAGTCCCTGCATGCCAATGCACAACTAATCTGTTGCAAGATCGCATGGCTCCCAGCGCTTCATCTCAGAGTTATGCAGCAGGAAGCTAACTCTTAAAGGGCACAATCTAAGCAGCATCTTCCAGCTGCTTCAAGAACAGATGCTACAGTGATGGGAGAAGGAAGGTAAAATGCTCCCAGGACATGGTAGGATATGGTCAGGCTGTAGGAGGTATGTTCTTTGTGTAATGGGGATACAAAACCCTCGAGAGCTACGGCCAGGTGATCCAGGCATGAGGTTGCCAAGAAGCTCTATGTAAGGAGTAATGTTCCATGAATCCAATCAGTGAATACCTGCACTCTGGAGAAGCCCACAATAGTGGAAAATTCCTTCCACTTGGTTATGCATGCTGAAGGAAAAATAGTGGAATTCTTCTCTGCTTGAAAATGGAGCTTGAGTACTGAGCAGCAAACTGTCAATGAGGCAGAGATCGGCAGCAGGTGGCTGAAATGATCCTCAGGCAAGGAAACTGAGAATGCTGTGGTTATGATCTCCATGACCAAAGTAGTCCAGACATGTGTGTGAGGTTGTATCTGAGACTGCAGGAGAGGTCACAGTTTTCTTGGTAAAGCCTGACCTGCATGGACATTTCTCCTCAGAAGAGTTTAGCTATGAGCATGGATCCCTGCATATTCTGGATGGGAATGGTGTATGAAATGGTATACAAAATTATGAGAGGCATGGATAAGAATCTCTTTCCCATGGCATGCAATCTAAGACCAAATGGCATAGATTTCAGGTGAGGAAAAAGAGGTTTAGAACATTTTTTTCACCCAAAGAATGGTTGCAACCTGGAATGCATTGCCAGAAAATGCTGAAGAAACATCTGGACAAGCACTTGAATTGCCAAGGCACAGTAGGCTGGTAAATAGGATTAGTATAGATAAGTACTTTGAGGTGGGCCAAGGGGCCTGTTTTGATGCTGTACGACTCTCTGATTCTATGAAAAGATTCCGGCAGATTTCAAAGGCACAAATATTTGTGATAGGAAGGAGGAAGAAAGTAAGATGCCGTAGGCATGTTAGTAAAACATCTGTCATTAGGAATCAGAAGGAATCTGTCACTGGAATCCATTATTAAGGAAATGTTAGCAAGACATTTATAAAGTAATTGATAATGAGCAAGGTGGATAAAGGGAATTCAGTAGATGAAGTGCATTTGGATTTCCAAAAGGCATTTGATAACATGTAATAAGTTACTGCACAAAATAGGACTTGAAGTTGTTGTGCATACTATGTTAAGATGGGTTGGTTAATTAATATTAAACAGAGAATAGGGATTAATGGGTGATTTTTCATGTTGGCAAGCTGAAATTCGTAAGTTAGTCAGGTGCTACAGGATCTGTGTATTATATATTAATGACTTAGATGAAGGGACCAAGAAGGAGATGGAAAACCAGAGAAGGCAAGGGGATATAGACAGGTAAAGTGAGTGGGGCAAAAATTTATCAGATCGAGTATAATGTGAGGAAGTATGAGAGACTACAGAAATGGAGAGCATAAACAGTGGGATTTTAAAGTCCTCTCGCAGAAAACCAGAAAGTTAATATGGAGGTACAGAAAAAAAATGGGGAAATGAAATGTTGACCTTTATTGCAAAAGTTTAGAACATAAAGTTTGGAGCAAGTCTTACTACAGTTGTGCAGAGGATGGACGAGACCACACCTAGATTGCTTCGTACAGTTTTGAGTTCCTGATTTAAAGAAGGATGTATTTTCATTTAAAGGATGTAAAGGGAAAGTTCCCTAATTTGATTCCTCGGATGAAGAGGTTGTTATATGAGGAAATATTCAGTACATTGGATTTGCACCAATTTAACTTTCGAGGAACATCAGATGATTTTATTGAAACTTGTCAGTTTCTAAAGCTTGACATGATAGATCTTGGAAGAATATTTCCCATCATGAGGATATCTGGAACTAGTTTCAGAAAAAGGGGATACCCCTATAAGGCTTTGTGAATCCTTGGAATTTTCTACACTAGACAGCCGTGAAGGCTGAATTATTGAATCTATTCAAGGATTAGGGTTAGGCCAAGAAAGACAGATTTTTGATCTATAGGGAAGACAAGTGTGAAAGGAAATAGACGGGAAAGTAGAGTTGAGGCCAAGGTTAGATCAGCCATAATAATGGAATAACTTTGAGGGGCCAGATGGCCAACTACAGCTTCTATTTCTCATATTCTTATAAGTCCTGTATGATGAACCGCTCTATACCTTCTCTCACATGGTTGCTATGGCGGCTTGTGATGTTTCTGATGCCTCTGGTCCACCAACATGTGACTGAGGTGTTAAAATCTCTATCACAAGCCAGTTTGGAGTGCGGAAAAGTTATTGAACATGCAAAGAAAGCCCAGTTTTAAGTGTGAGCAGTGAGTCGAGTAAGCTGTAAGACTACTGAGTGCTGTGGGAGCAACCTGCCAAAGAACATGGGTTGAGTGAAGGACTTTTAAATGGCATAATTTCAGAGCAACCATAGTTAGTAAACAAAAGCTATTATTTTGAACTCCAGTGAGGGTAACAAAAAAAGCATTAGAGATAAATACTCTACATTGTACCATTGCTGATGTCATTTGGGGGATTATAATGCCAGAACAATATTTCCACTGCTAACAAAATTCCTGGCAGAAAGTCAGACGAAGACTTTCTCTTTGGCCTCTAAAAGATCTGGGAATGGATGCAATTTTGCTCCAAGCCCAGTTAAACCCAGTTTCAACCACAGAGCATTGTTTTTTTTAATCAATGTTGTGAATAGGAATTTCTCAGTCCATGCCTCTTCCCACAGATTTTGGAGTTCACTTATGAAATAGTGCAACAAGTATTAACATCTTAAAGAAATGAAAAGTAAACTTTGTCACCTACACACTGAATAGTTCATCCAACAACTAGTGGAAGCACAGGTGATTATTCAGTTCACTGAACTTCCCTTTTGTGATAATGAATTTTGGATGTTTGCATTGTCCTTATTCCATCTCACTTAAAAGCCACAGACAAGCTTAATATCTAAATAATCTTATGACATTTATTGTAGCACACACTTTGCATATAGAGAAAAGAGAAATGATACCATAACCCTGGCTGAAGATCATATACATTTAAAGTCAGTGAAACTCTCCAGGTCTGTAAATGCAACTACATGTTTCACAGTTTTGTTTTTCTTTCTTTTTCCTAAAAAATATTTTATTAAATCATACTTCATAACACATGTTGCTTTTATATTCTTTCAAGGAAACACATGACCTTCTTCCAACTGGGCAGAGCTGCAATCAAAACATAGGCTATGAACATGGAAACCAGTGGCCTTAAAATGTTAGATACCTTGAGGCCTCGACCATCTTTCATGAAGTTGCATTAGAAATTCTAAGATTATAAACCTTTTCAAGTACGCTAATAGAAAAGGTCACAATGAGGAGTTAAAGCAACCGCTCATGCAGACTAAGTTAGTAAACCAAGGTTTGATCTGTTGTCCCATTGACTTCAAAGATCCTAAAACTTGCAGCATACAATATTAAGTATTAAGTAATATATTTTTCAAATCTAATTTTATGGTAATAGTACAAAAATAACAAGGGTTAAAATCTGACACCCTACTAATCAGGGTTACTACAAAGTTAATATTAAAATAGTAACCATTTAATATTACAATGCCCATTTATCAAAAGCTGTCCAATTTTCTACCCAAAATAATGCTGGCCTCCTATAGTGTTATCTTTAAAATTTATTTGGGAGCGCTGCCATTTCAGTTAAATTAACACCTATAACTATAGTGAAACAATGAGATTTTTTTAATAACATAGGAAGCCATTCAGCCTATTAAGTCTATGCCAGCTTTCAGAGCACTCCCTCCAATCTCATTCCACCATTCTCTCACATACCCATCAACACCACCCTGATTCTCCCCTCACCTGCCTACAATAGGATCAATTACTGCGGCCAATTAACCTTCCAGTACATCTTTGGGATGTGGGAGGTAACCGCAGGGTCACAGGGAGAACGTGCAATATCCACCCAGATGACATCAGGATTAAACCCCAGTTGCTGGAGTTATTAGGCATAAGTCTGTCACTTAAAGTAGAATATTTGCATGGACCCCTGCTTCAAAGGGCACACTGCTTGCTGTTTTGCTGGTTATGGAATACTATAGGAAACCTAGTAACTTAGCCTCAGTTTCTATCCATACCTTCAGGTGTTACCTCCTTGGGCATTCTTGTTGCTGAGGTATCATTTCTATGTAAAAGCCCAAATTAACTGATAGAAAATTCCCATCTTTTTTGATAAACAAACCTGAGTTGTTGAATGATGAAACAGGCTTGGGGGTGTTCAGTTCTACTCGTTTCCATTTCTTGCACAACATCTCAAGAACTTGATTAATGTAGTTAAGTTAAGAAAAAAATAGATATATTCTAAAGTCTGTAGTCATAGGAATACTATTGGACAGAAAGCTTTAATCTGAGACATTGATCTGTTTCCCACAAATGCTGACTGACTGGCTGGGTGTTTGCAATATTTCTGGTATTTTTCTGATGACTGGATTGCTGTTTCTTCAAAGTTGTCACAGGCAGTTGTTGAACTATTCAAAGATAAGCAAAGGTAGATTTTATATTTCTGAAAAATGTGCTTATTAGGCAGATATATGTCCATGGGAAACACAATTTTGCTATTTTCCAATTAAACAGTGATATTTACAGTGGTCATGTAAACAAAGGTGAAAATACAATGTTGTACTGATACATATTATTGTATTCACTGAGAAGATTAAGACTTGATGTAACGTGTCCACAGATGTAACAGGTCCACAGCATGGACTTTTGTTCAGACAGCTGTTATGATTAATAAAGTGTTCTTTAACATTTGGTATCTAGAATTGAATTGTACCCACAGCAAACTCAATCAGCAAACAGGACAAGAGATGCAGACACATATTTTAATACCATCATCTCCAAGTTCACATACATACTGAGTTGAACGTGTATCACCATTCTTTCGGCATCACTGGGTAAAAGACTGTAACTTCCTACCTCACCACTGTGGGTGTACCTTCACAACACAGCCTGCAGTAGTTTAAGAAGCCAGTTCAGCCACACCTTCTCAAGGACACACTATGTTTAGATAAATTCAAGAAAATAACACGTTCCAGTATTGTGAGAGATAATTCCATTTGATATTTGAGTTGCGTGTCTCTGTGTTTTAACTACACAATTTCTAATTTATTTCTCTTTTATTCTGTTGGCTAGAATAACATTCTTAATAGTATAATAAACAAAAAAACCTTAAGCTATCTCTCATTTACTGCATTCTTTCACTGCAAACAAAAGAACCTTTATTGAAACGATCAAGGCAAATAACCAAGTCTATAATCAACATAATATAGCTGTAATGAAGTCTACCAGAACCATCCAGAGCACCTTGAAGTCTACAACACTAAGACAATGTGAATGCAATTTATCAGTTGCAGCATATCTGGCAGTAATATCACAACAGGGAAGGAGATAGAAAAACCTGAGGTTCATACTGAACATGAAGAGATGAAATAATATTATGGAATTCCATAAATAAAAAGTTTGCTTAAAAAATTTGTTTTTGTGTAAGTTCACTGCAATCTGCCAAAAAACATTATGCTTGATCCATACGATCGAGAAGCGGGTCAGGGAATGACACAGTGTAAAAGAGCAAGGGTCAGCTTGATTTTAAAAACATGGGTTGCCTGCAGCCTTGAAACTGAACTTTTAAAAACTGAGCACACAACTGATCCTGAATCTCGAGGACACATTGCAGCAGGGGGTCCTTGCACTCAACAATCAAATGAATCCAAAGGAAAACTGCGGTTTGGAAAACAGCTATTTGCTCATTGGTTTGCTGGCTGCTTGCCAGCTACCTTAGAACATGAAACAATGTGACAAGAAGTTCAGTGCAGAGCTGAAAGGATAAATGATACAAGGCCTTGGCAAGTCAGTCAGAAATGAATGCTTCAGCAGGCAAATGTTTATATTTAACTTGGCCCACAGTTTGATTGTGGGGATGGTGGTGCTGGTGGGGCTGAAAATTAGTGTTGTAAAGTGACAGGGCAAAGTTACGGTCTACGGTTTGTTGGAATATTCACAAATGAGAATAAGAGCAAAAATTTACATTACCGAATTTTTTTTGTAATGTGCATCTTTGGTTAAAACCATTGTGGGATATTTTCTAATGACATATAAGGAGGCTACTCAAACCATCAAGTCTATGCTGGCTCTCAGAGCAATCCTATCGAACCCATCCCTCAATTTATTTCCCCATAACAAGCCTATCAAATTCACCCTGATTTCCCTACACTCGGGGTAATTTAGAGTGGTCAATTAACCTACCAATTATGATGTATTTGGGATATGTGAGGAAACCAAAGTACCAATGGAAAACCCCAAATGGTCACAGGGAGAACGTACAAACTCCACACAGACTGCACTTATGGTCAGGATTGGATCCAGGTCACTGGAGCTGTGAACCATCAGCAGTACTTGCCATCTCAATGGCGAAGGAAGTTAGAGGAACTGATTTTCAGAAGCGGAGCACAAGGGGTTAGCAATGTTGCTACATTTAAAGAAAGCAACAAAGGAGAAATTTCTTCCCCAATATTTAACAACAGCTAACAAGATATATTATTTAATCTACATCAGTGTCCCAGAAATCCATTTACTATAAGCTCTGAACATTTACAGACTGTGCAATTTCCTTTCCAAGAAATTCTACTATTATTCTTCTACCTCATTGAAAAGATAGTGTATTTCTTTATTTTCCTGAGTACAGCTCTGCGTACTTGGTACTGATGGTTTATTTTGAATAGCATAATTTAAACTAAGGTTTTAAACAATTTGTCCTACAATCCATTTGTGTAGCATCTTGGTAGTTTATTGATGGGAATGAAAATAGGTAATTTTTAAAATAGTCTTGCCATTACTTGAAATAAGTCTCCCAACATTGTAAACGTGATTTATGTGACTACATTCCTTTTTGTTCTTGATTGACTAGACCATAAACGTTATATCATTTTCAATCTGAGCTTAAGTTAAGAATTCTACCCTCATTCTTCAGAGAGTTAAGAACTGAACAGTCTGCCATTGCAGGTTATTGTAATTAGCTTTTCAGACAAGATGTGTTCAGTTTTATCTTTTTGCTATAATCAGAAACTTTCTGAATTGAACACCATTTTTTTTCTGAGGAAGGAAAACAAAACAGATTTGCCCTCCCCTAGAGGGGATTTGTTCAACTTTAAGAAGATTGTAAATCTGTTGGAAGGCTGCTTTGGTTGTGGGAAGGAAAGAGAAGAACATTTTGTATTGATTGAATGCATTATTGTTACCAATATAAAAAACAATTGTTGTTTTCATCTTATTTCTAATTATGGGGCCTTGCAGTGCTCAAATTAACTGTCCTGTGCCTGTCATTATAAAGTGTTAAAATTAAAGAGTAATATATTAACTGTGAAGCACCTGGAGACATCCTGTGGAGGTGAAAGGTGCTATTCGGATACAATTTGCTTTTAATTTCTTATTATGATTTCTTTTTCAATAAAGAAATCGACATTAAGCATTACAATTTACTCGAGTTATTGGATGGTGCTCACTATAGCATAATTTATATCACACCATGATCTGATAGAATCTTTGTGAATCACTTGGTATATGGCAGAACAGCTAGTCAAAATAATTGTCTTCTAAGCACTACAGAAGATCGAATTGGATTGTATGTTTGCTTCAAGGGATTAAATAAAGGAAAAATTAAGCATGAATTCAGGATTGAAAACAAAAAGCATTCTTTGTAAAATTCCACTTCATATCTGGAGCAGCTTAAAAGTCAGGATTTCTGAGCAAATTACCCTGGATTTATGATAACATGGTTGCTTTTGATATAGAGCCCAGAGCTGGTGCTTTTAGTAATTAGCTGCATATAATACACAGGAGTATTGCACAAGACTCAAATTTCAGTGTAGTCATTAATTAGAACATTCCAAGGCTAAAGAAACAGTTTAATGCATTCTTTTAATGAAAATAAATGTTAATATTTTTCTTCCAAATTATATAGTAATTTCTATTAGAAAAACAATAACTTTTAAAATATTCAGTGATCAAATTGAAAGTTATAAACTATTATGGAAATCATACCTGAATGCCAACACAATAATTAAAAGTTATAGGATGTATTTGATGATCCTAGGGCAATGGGAGGGTCGCTGCTTCATATCTGATTCAATTACATGAGATGAAAGAAGTAGCTGTCAAAACACATTAATGACTTTCAGCTTTAAAAGTAAATATTAATCATGGAACAGATGAGCCTGCTTAGTCAAAGAAGCCAAATTGCAAGCTGCATTGCCTTTTGACCTCATAATAAACACTTTGCACACAGATCTAAGCTCCAGAAAAATGAACACAACATCCATTGAAGGCCAACACCAACTCTTGTGTAATTAAGGGTTGATGATTTAGGGGAAGAGACTAAATAAATTCTAATAATTTTAAATGGTCATAAAAACAGAATTGAAATTCAAGATCTGTTAATGTACATTGGGTGTGAAGGAGCAAGTAAATAAAATTAAACTAAGCTTAAAATTTATTTTGTGCAAGGTATTCGTTGAAATTATTTAATTGCCCAGTCTGATCCCTTTCCAATCATTTTATAATGAGTATAGCTTGGAGATTGAACGATAACCATTCAGCAATTGTGTCAATGAAATCATTGCACCTGATGTTTGCTGAAGCTTTTGTGACCAGCTTAACATCAATAAAACTGAGAGGCAGAGAGTAAAAGACAGGAGGTGGATCGATTTTTTTTATTTACAGGCAGTGCAGCATGTTTTTCTGATCCCACCCTTGCTGCACCTCCCAAATACTGCAAGCACTGTATAATGAGAAATAACTGAAGAAGTGAGAGGTAAATTATTGGATGGCCTTGGAGGCCATAATAACAACAAAGGCCATATTCCTCCACAGAAATGCCAGAAAATATAGCCCTAACCATGCAGGTGTTTGGGAAGTAAAATCAAAACTTCCAGGTGCTAGAAATCTGAAATAAAAACAAAAAGTGCTGGAAATACTCAGCAGGTCAGGCAGTATCTGTGGAAAGAGAAACAGAGTTAACATTTCAGATGGAAATTTGGGCTTCCTGCACAACACCAGTGATCCTGCAGCAGTTTGCTGGGATCTTCCCAATTACACTTCAACATTGAATTTCTCATGGAGTCCAGTGGAGGAGCATGAATATGCAGAGCTAGGAAACCTGTTCACTGGCCCAGTCAGCCAAGTCCCTTGCATGGTGAGGAATGGCTGAATTTATTTTATTTTTAATTGATTTTAAATTGAGTGCCTGTAATTATTTTTTTAGTCATAGAGTGATACAGCACAGAAACAGGCCTTCCAGCCCAACTGGTCCATGCTGACTAAGATTCCGATTTGCCCCCATTTGGCCCATATCCCTCTAAACCTTTCCTATCCATGTACCTGTCCAGGTACCTTTTAACTGTTGTTAATGTACCCAC
>JARFYF010000046.1:15105764-15117003 GCA_030265395.1 Rhina ancylostomus
ATTTAAGACCTAAATCTTTATGTGACTTTCACGAACAATGTTAAGGTGTCATACAAAATTTCTTAATGCCTTAAAACAGAAAGTAATTCAATTTTTACCACATACTCATCCAGCCCTTTCTTGAAGTACATTATATATCAAACACAAATAGGATAAGGCATAATTCAAGACCCCTAATTTCCCAACATGCTCAGTGGAACCTCACAAAAGGCTGATTTTGCTAGTTACAGATAGTCTAGTGGAAAAGATAAAAGTAGATGAAGGAATAAAGCAAAGTATCTCATCTTTTAATTAAACCCACCTTAAGAATAGATCGCATGACCTATCAAAGAACAATATTCTTTTTATTCTGATATGCTTCTGTAACATTTTAAGAGTCAAAGCAAAAGTAATCCCAATAATTTCTTACACACATAAGGACTGATAAGGGTATTTCGAAAGATGAATAATAAAATTTAGTTCGCTGATGCAAGTATTGCCACACTAATAAATTGTGTATGTTATAAAAACTGAATTTTGACAATAAAAGTACTACTTGGAATAATTTCTTTGTATTGCAATTACATGGCAACAATTATACTTTAAACAATAAATAAACATTTAAAGGGTTAGTATTTCAAACACTGAGAACAGAAATAAAACAACAGACTTAAATGATAATCAAAGACTTTCAATATTGCAAAATTATACAAACATTTTAGTGAAGGCTGTTAAACAACTAAGCTTACCAATTTTGCTTCATGTGGACATCTTCAAATGAACCATTTGATTTTCCTGTGAGAAAAAGAAATTATTTATTTTGAATACCATGTTAAAACTTAAGCTCTTTATTAATTATGTAAAATATCAGTTCCAAAAAAATCCTATTGAATTAAGTATTAATGTGCACATCTGGGATGCCAAAGACCAAGGAACCTCTGAATTGAGGCAACAGTGTCCGTTCCTTTCGAATAGCTACTCAGCTTGGTTGGCATTTGATATAGCATTAGAGCTATCTGTAGTTCTTGTCTGACTATGAATATTCTTGTCCATTCACTCCTTTTGACGTTGAATAGGTGTTTTTTATTAATCCCTTTTCTTTTGACTCATGAACACAAAGCCCAATCTGTATGCTTAATGCCTTCCCAGACTTTTACACATTTGTCAATTTTGTGCAGGTGAATATATCAAACAACTGTGAATTACTTGTTGGTATACTCCCATCATAAATTGAGTTGTTTCAGATGTATTAGAAGACTGTTATTTTAAGTGATAAGCCTGTCATATCATACATTTGACTTGTTGATATGCTTTTACAATTATGTAAAATGTGACAAGTGCTTACCTTCATTCATAATATGAACTAAGAAATGTACCATGGATCCATTACTTACATTCTTTATTTTATGTTATGAAGGTCATTTTTAAGTAAAACAAAAGGAGAAAACATCTTTCACAGGTGTTGTAGAACAGAAACCATATGTCCAATACTAAAGCAGCAAAGACCATTTGGTATTCAGAATGATTATGGACGTTGTATAATTTCCAAAACAGAAATCAGAATTTTTCAAGCTCCTTCGCTTGTCAAAAAATATTCCTGGCTTCAATCTATATTTCTATTTTTATACTTATAATGATATTCCAATGAGCAAATGAAAGAGTAAAGCTTAAAGAAGATCACATAATGTTTATCAAGTATTTAAGATTTTAAAAATTCAGATTCATGGATCTATTCAGTATATATTTATTTTCAGGCTCAGTCTCAGGGACTATCCATACGGTTTCCGGTTCCATGCATTGAGGGTGTTTTAAAAGGAAGTTTAAGTTTCACATTTTAAGCCAATTGATTTCCATAGTACAAGACTGACTTTCTCCCTTAAAATGGCCATTGTGTACTGTCCTCTTCTCACTTCCCATCTACATACATCTTATTCCTTCTTTTTGCAATGCTTATTCCACATCCGGGAGTGGTGAGCTGCCTTCTTGAACGCCTGCGGTAGGTGGAGAGGAAGGTATTCCCAGACTGGGATTGTAACCAACTGATGAAGAAGGAATGAGGATATATGTCCAAGTCAGTGTGGTGCATAACTTGGAGGAAAACTTGCAGGTGGTGGTGTTCCGTTACACCTGCCAACCTTGTTCTTGAGCAGACGGTAAAGGTCATGGGTTTAGGAGGTGGTGTTGAAGAATAGTTGGCAGATCTCAGCAGTGAATTTAGCAGATGATGCAGACTACAGACACAATGCTGGATTGCAAACAAATCCAAGTTCCAAGCAGGGGAATATCTAAGGTGCATGACAGATTGAATGTCCTTGCAAGTATTGGAGGAATATAAATTAAGCAAGCTCGAGCTGTATTTTTTAAACACCTTGTGTGTTTGTAATGTAAGCTATTCTGTTATATTGAGAAATGGCAGAGTATGTATGAACTGTTTTGAAACCAAGATTTTGTTCACCAGATTGATTCCAGGAAAGAGGAGATATTAAACAGACTGTGCCTCTATTCTCAGGTTTAGGAGAGTTAGGGGTTCCAGTGGTGAGAGAGCCATGAACAAGGGCTGGTCATTTAAAACTGAGATACTCGCTCAGAGAGTACTGAAATTCTCAGATTCTCTTTCCCCAAGGGTGATGGATGCTATATCATTAAATATATTTAAGGTGAAGATAGATATTTGAAAAGTCAAGGAATTGAGGGTTTCAAGGAACTGGCACAGAAGAGTCAAGGCTAACATAGATCATCCATAATCAACTGAATAGTGGAGCAGGCTTGAGGAGCCTGGTGACCTACTCCTGCTCCTATTTCCTTGTGTTCTTGAGTGATTTCATGGAAATGTACTAAATCCTTACAGGGTTTGACAGATATTCCCTCTGGCTGGGACACTTGGAAGCCGAGGTTACAATCTCAAAATAAGGGGTTGGCCATTCAAGACAGTTGAGAAGAAATTTCTTCACCCAAAGGATGCTGTATGTTTGGAATTATCTACCCAAATCTGCTGTGGGGAATGAGTAACTGAGTATATTCAAGTCAGAGGTGAATAAATTTTCAAATATTATGGGAATCAAGGGATATGGGGAAAAGTTCAGGAAAATGGTGCTTAGGTAGAAGATCTGCCAGGATCTCATCAAATGATGGAGTGGGCTCAAGGGACCAAATAGCTTACTTATGCTTCTGTTTCCTTCCTTCTTTTGTTCTCTTCAGTGAGTTGACTGGTTGCCTTGCTCACTGTCCATTAGTTTATTTACAGTGGATAGATCTTTCAAAAATAGTTATTTTGTTATAATACTTTTTATAGATAGTTTTTGAAAATGATGGTTTTATAGGTCCTTCCTGAAAAACATTTTCTACTCCTTACAGATACATCAGGCCCATGACCATGATCAATTTTCCCCCTTATCCCAATTCATGTACTTCTGCAGTTCCCAGAATTTAGTATTTCTCCAATGACCTAGCCAACCAATTTTTAAACACTAATGTAGGCTTGATTTCAATCACTATCCCTAATAACACATTGCACAGATCTCTGTATAAAACTGATGCTACTGTTCTCTATTCTAAGTCTTTTAGAATTAGCAACATTGATATTTGTACTTACTTAAATAGCAACATCCTAGAAAATCTGTGCTCTATTTTTAACATTTTTTTCACAATGCTGAATCCAAATCTCTTTTCCACCAAGTGGCATTACTAACATTTTATTCAAAGGATGCTATTATAACTTGACTAGAAGTTCTATAGCTTTTCCTACAAAACCCAGTATTTTGTTAGCTTTCTCATGATTTGTAAACGTGAAACCCAAATCCCCTTGTTCTTCCATATCACTGACCCTTCACATTTACATCAATTAAACACTTTTTAACCAACACTGTTCTGTCGAAGAGAAATTTTCCCAATCCCATTTTAAATGGCCAAACCTTAATCGTGATTAGGAGACCCCCTAGTTCTAGAGTCTCTCCTTTGCCAAGCCATCCAAGAATCTGCATCCATGAGATCATCTCCCAAATCATATGTATGTCATTCATTCTTTTGAGAGAGAAAAGCACTCTTAATCCGTGAAGAAATTGAGTGAAACCTCCCACAGGGTAAAGTAAGACACCTGATCTTTGTCCTCCAGACTGAGTAGTGTCTCTAACAAGCTGCCCTGGACCAAGTACTTGCTTTCTCCTGGTGCCTTGTATAAGAATCCAATAATGGAGTGTTGCACTGCACTTACTCATTATTGATGAAGTCCACAGAAAATTTCCAGAATAAATATTCTATAGTCTTGATAAACACCTGCCACATTGTCCCAGAAAGTCTTTTGATAAGCTTTAGAGCTCCTCTCCTCACCTTTAAGTGGCATGTAAATATGAACTGGTAAGTACGTCTTTAAGTACCACTTGAAACCAAAATCACCACAGTGTTTCCTCCAAACAGCTGGAAATGAATTGGATCCAGCACTTGACATTAGGATTCTGCCCTAGCTCATTAATGAGTGGTAATAGACACCTTCAGGAATAGCCCCAGGGTAGCCATTTTTTTTACAAAATTACATCTTGCAGGAAACATGGCTACAGCAATTGTTTCACCTCCAGGCCCCACCTTGGAGGATCATTGGCACCCAAACACATCGCCAAAAAAAAACCTCCCCTAAAACTCAAGTCTTTGATGGGTCGCTGACTTGTGGAGTCAAAGATTATTTGAAATGTAATGGCAAAATTGACTTAGACATATAGGTAAGTTCAATGGTGTGTTTTGTCTAAAAATCAACTAAATTTTAGGCCTTTCTTTTTAGAAGTACTGCTACTTTTATACAGAGCCATGGTGCTGAAGCATCTTTGGAATTCAAAGCTGGTGGACATATTACTTTACATCAATTTCTTTTAATAGATTTTTAGTAGCTTATCCTGAAAGAGTTCATGGTTGACAGTTGACTTTATCATGCTTGTGTCTTTTTTTGTAAGTAAATTTTGATTGGCTGACCTAACAATTTCCAAATCATTTTGATTTCCATCAGTGAAGAATGTGAACCAATCAAAGCTCTTCTTCCTGTACTTGGATGCTAAAGGTCTGCAAGTGCATATCTGATGCTTGTCTGCATAAGTAAAGGTGTGATGCTGTGTCAATATAATAGAAAATTAGTACATGGTTAAAAATATAGTTTTAACTATTTTCATTTTGTGTATTACCATTATTCATTTATTCTACAAATCACTCTTCTAAGCTACATTTTTTTCTTTAAATTTTTTTTTCTTCAAATTTTATTTACAGCGTGGTAACAGGCCCTGCCAGCCCAACGAGTCCACACTGCCCATTTTTTTAAACCCCAAATTAACCTACCCGTACGTCTTTGCAATGTGGGAGGAAACCGGAGCACCTGAAGGAAACCCATGCAGACATGGGTTTGACATGGAAACCCACGCAGACATACACACTCTTTACAGGCAGCAGCCGGAATCGAACCTGGGTCGCTGGTGCTGTGGGTCGTGCTAACCACTACGCTATTGAGCTGTCCCAGAAAAAAAATGTCCTCTTTTTTTTCTAATACCATGCATTCAAACATTATATCAAGGATGCAGCCATGAAAGTTGGAATTGTTGCTCTGTTAATATCTGCAAGTTTGAATCTTAATACATGAGGTGCAGTGACAAAAAGGTAACAACCCTCTTGGCAGTTAGCTAAATCAGTGGGGGAGAAAAGCCCACCTCTAATTCTTAAGGCAGCTGTTCAACCAACAGCTGGTGTTCTAAATTAAGGTGTCTCCAATATTACATCATATTAGATAATACATATTACTTAACATATGATCAGTTATTTGCTAAATTATGCCTGTTTGAGAAAGAAATTGGCAGGGAAAGAAATGTGTTCTTTCCTTAAATATTTGAGCATATTTGGATCATGTGGAAATCACAAGTTGGTAAAATTTATCCGAAATGAAGTAACTAACTCCATTTAATAATACTGGTCAAATAAAAAGAACTTCACATAAGCTGACTAATTTTCTGTTTCCTGAAATGAACAGTGGATACCGCAATAGTTTTCTTCCTGTTTGCAGCAGAGGTAGAGCTCAGTATAATTCTCTACACATTCCTGCTGTATTGTTCAACCAAAATTTGCTTGTCATTAGCACTGCTGGAAAACATCCTGCAATACTCAGTTTTATTCATCTTTTTTGTACAAGCATAAGTGCTCACCGTTTAAAATATTTTGTCAATTAATGTTATCTTTGGTAGCATCTGGAAAATGCTTGTCTAAAACTTCCTAATTCTCAGTACTGAAAACCAAAATGAAAATTAACTAGAACAAAGTCTGTAGGTGCATCAAACCTACCCACCCACCCAATCACCCATGTTTATCTTTACAGATGTTGAATAGGAAAGATTTCAACAACATCTTTACATGGACAGTGACCTATAAAAAGCAGAGATCTTTTCTGAAACATTCAGAATGTTAATATTCCTGGAGATGTTTAAGTGTTCCATTCTCAATCTAGTGTTTCATTGATAAAAAAAATCTTTTGAATCTTACCCACCAACTGTGCCATTAATTAATAGAACTGTAAACTTCTTGCACAGTAACAGTAAAACTAAAATGACAGTGAAGTACAATCGAAATAAAGCAACGAAAATGTAATTTGGAATAAATAATTGCTATCCACTTTTCATGTATAAAAGCTTTTAACATATGTGTTAAAGACATTTTCCCAATCCATACACGTATACCGAACAAATTCAGATGGTGTCATGTTGTACAGGAAAGAAAGAGTTAATGAATATGAAGGACCTTAAAATGTAAGAACAACACAGCCCAAGAAATTGTTCAGTTTACCAGAAGCAATTAATGGAAAACAGATTAATGAACAACTGAATGAAAAACATATTGGAGAAAAATGCTATTGTTAATAGAGTGCAGCCTTTTGCAACAAATAATGTCCCGAAATGAAAGCTCCAGAGACCAATAAAAAATCTTCAAGTCAAAATCCAATTTTTACCAACATTGGACTTCGATATTCTGCTGCTACATAGTCTAGACATTCAGTAGTGAGAATGTTCCCTGACTAGATAAATAAAAAGAGTCAGTAATGCATACTGGAGAGCACGGTGTTCCATTTCTGAAAAATAAAATTATTTTGAACCATACAGAAATGAAGCTTTCTACATAGACAAAATCTAAATTTCTGTTCTCAGGAGAAACTATTATTTTCTACTTTAGCACAGCCATAGGATTATCTCTGGTGATACTCGCACCTCTGGAGAATTGCTGGCTTCAAGATGCAGTTCTCTTCAAATCAGGCAAACTAAACTAGTTTAAGTTTACACATTCAGAATAATAACTTAGTTTTTCTATGAAAAGAACTTCACTTGCAGTACACATGATAATTATGCAAATTGTGTCGCTTTGAACTGTGAACATATTTTTATTAAGCTCCAGAATTACAAGTTTACTATCTTGTAAACGAGTTTTTCCAAATATTGTGTCAATTATTATGGTTTGAGAAATAGTATTTACATATAAGTTGTTAAAAAAGGTGCATATATTATTTACAATGCATGTATCATACATTAAGATGTGCCCTAAAGTGAAAATGAGGTAAAAGAGGTAACTTAATGCTGAATTTCCATGTTATTTGCTTTTGGGGTAGGACTGTGAAAAAACCAACTAGGTCAAGGTGAATAATAAAGAGGAATTGCAATAGATAATCACAGAAGGCATCAATCTCACTTATGAAAATTATTCCCTCTCTTGTTTAGAGTTACTCTCATTCTAAAATGTCCTACCTGTTAGTGTCTTGCAAACCACAAAGCATATGGCATGGCATTTTCTTAGAGCCAACTATATACTTTGAAATAGCTGGTACAGTGTGAAGCACAAAAGACATTACTTCTACATCCCTTTTGTATTACACATACAGTCTGGTTGTGTTGAACACCACTGTCGTATTCCTTCCAACAGCCAAAAATTGAAATACACTTCTCTAATCTGTTAAGGTTACTACAATCTATGCGTGGAAATTCTGTGTGTAATATTCTTCCCTGGAAATCTATGAGAAACAATTACTTGCAAGCAGTTTATATTTCTTGTCCATTGTTAATTTTCTCTTTTTGATTATTTTTCATTTTGCTACCCATAAGCATAATGAAAAATGTAGTTATTTGCATTACTTTATTGTTGGCCCATTCCCAACTGTGTCTGTTGTCAACAGCATCTCTCCTCAGTCAACATCTGGGCTTTACACAAACTCTGTCTATAAGATCTACCACAAGATAAGTATGGATCTCATTCCTTCTATGACAGAGAGGATCCCCTTCTCGGTCTCAATGAGACAGAACACAAATACCGCTCTCCATTCCTCGAGTCTAACTAAGGCAGTGAACTCACGATTCTCATGGTCTCACTAAGACAGAGGCCTCCGCTATTCCATAGTGTTGGTGCCCGGATATCCGTTAGCAGAAGCCACTCACTATCGTAAGAGTCAAAAGATTCCTCTGATCCTGCACTGCTAAGAGAAACCGAGAACTCAGTGGCACAGCAGAAGCCTTACCAGATCAATGGATCAGAAACTAAGCAAACAAGCACCTTAGCCTTTTTACCTATCTTTCAATAAATGATCATCACTGGGCCATTGGATGAAAGGTTCCTACCTAAAAACATTGGCTCAGCAACCACAAGTTATAACATACCAGCTTTTATCTAGTTATAATTCTCTGAATGCCTTTGCTGCCCTAAAAAAATAAGACAGCACATCAGTTTCCAGTACTCAATGATATTTCTTCCAATCATAGATTGCCAGAAGCCAATGTCTTTGGTCCCTCCCACAGATTTATTTTTCCCAGGTTTTGACTCAATCCTTTTCCTGACAACTGTCTGAGACTGAACTGAATGGCATATAACCTTGATGTCATATTTGATTCTGAGTCTCAGACCAAATCAGCAAAACACCCTATTTCACACTGCCTCTATTCATCTGTTTCTGAAACCATAAACAAAGTTTTTGTTTCCTCTGAACTTGACTGTCCGGTCTTCTTCAATCAATCCATAAGGGTCATCAAAAGACTGATTCCCATGTCCTAGCTTATGCCATCTTTTTGACTACATCTCCTTGCTCCCCACCAGGTTTTCAAATCCCTCCACATCCTCACCCTTCCTTTCTTCTTTACCACCTCCAGGTCTACAACCCTCCAAATCCCAGTCTTTCCCATATTCAGGCCTGTTGCACACAAACAATTTCACCTGCTGCGCCACTGGCATCCAGTTGCTTAGCCCTAGAATTCTCTCCCTAAGGTTCTCTGCTGCTCGATCTCTCTGTCCTCCTTTGAGGCACCTCTTCGACTAAGTTTTTGGTTACAAGGAATAACATCAACTTAAGTGGCCCTTTCCCAAATTGTATTTAGGAACACAGCAAAGAAGCACCTTCTGATATTGCACAGTGTTAAAGGCACTGTATAATTGTGAGTTGATGTTGATGATCCAATTTTTGTGTCTTTTCCTTTCTTGGGCCACAGTTGCTCCTCACAAGATATCTGAAAAGAGATGTTTGATGAAATTTTTCTCCATGAATAATTTCTCTTTGAAATTATTGGTACCCTATCCTTGGCTCATTGAGTTTAAACTATGATGAGTAAACTCCACAAACTGCAAAGTTGCATGATCCTCCATTTTTATTTCAGCCAATTAAGTATTAATGGGGTCTGGTAGACCTGTATATTTTTCAATGGGGAATTTGCCTAGAAGATCCATTCTTCTGAAGTAAAAACATTCCATTACAAAAGAAACTTAGGTTATTTCATCTTTTTTTTATTTTAAGGGGTTGATACAAGCCGGCTAACAAGAACAGAGTGAGTGGTTTTATAGCCCACTTTTCTAGGGAAACTATGGAGATAATAAGGAACCTGTAGAAGAAGAGACAATATACTGCTGGATCTCCAATAATGTCAACATTTGAGTAAGCTATTAAATGCATATCTTCCTGAGGCTCTGTCCAATAGACTCAAAGCAGACTTTGTAGTTATACTAGCAACAGCTGGTGCCAATGAAGCACACTTTAATTCTGCAGATGTACCTGCCGGGTGTGTTGAACCATAGCACATTGTTGTTTTCTGCCAATTTCTTTGCAACTTGTTGATTCACAAATGCTTGGGACCTATTTTGGCAATCTTCCACCTTCGCAATCTGCCGTCACTAGGAGAACAATAGTCCTGTGATGAACTCTGGCAGAGTGTTGTTGTGGGATAATGTTAAATCTGGACGATGGCCATCCACAGGACTATAAATAAAGTGTAGCTATTTAAAGCCTGTAGTTTAATCCAGGTGTTCCTATTCCTTGAATGTGTTTTGTTGATGGTTGCCAATGGATTCCCTTCTTGTAGATGTTGAATTTGTCCCTAAATTCTAACCAGAATTGGCTCTTATCAGAAGAAAGGCAGAATATTAGCAACCAATTAAAATCACACATGGCTTACTTGAACTAAAACAAAATATAATTTGTTTAATTACTCAACCCAGAAATAATCCATGGATACTATCCTACCCAAAGCATGTAGGTCAGGGGCATGTACAGCCCCTGATGCTGCTGCTCTATGTAGACTATCCTCTGGTGCAAGCCCTGATTTTAGAAGCCTCCTCTGAGCTACAGGCAATTGGAATTGGTTGTGATATTGGGCACATCTGATTTTCTGACCATCTCAGTGGGAAGGTGGAGGGGGAGGTGGGGAGGGAAGACAGAAACGGAAGATGGGGAGAGATGTAGGATTGGTCTGCCCCTTCCTGGCATTTCTTGCACTCTATTAAGCAAATGAAACATGCAGAAGTACTTCCATGCTAATTTTCACATCTCTGCTTTAGGTCTGCCTGTAAAAGCCAAGTGTATAACTGCTGATCAGGCGAGGTTTGTTTTAACTCTCCCTGTCAAAGGAACGGAAGTAATTTTGTGCTGCATTTCAACTTGCAGTTTTGTAAGGGGATCATAATTCATTGTTCTTTTGTATTATAGTTCTTGGATTTTGTTTTCATTTCCTGGGGCTGCCTTTTCATAGAATCCTCATTGTTAGTCTTCCAATGATCAAAATATTCCTGCAATGAATATACCCAGGAAGGATGAGTTTATGTGGCTTACTGTATCCCCATCCACAGTACTGCATGCTGTGGATAAGGAGGATTAATATGTGAATGGACATCATCTACAATTATAAAGGCCCCTCAGAAGTTATATGCAGTTCTAGGCCTAACTAATGATCAATATGTACAGCTCAAGCCACTTCTGTCAGATAGGACTTATCTCCTGGAC
>JARFYF010000046.1:15173745-15184947 GCA_030265395.1 Rhina ancylostomus
GCCAATCCATTCTCTCCTCAAATCTAAAATCTTCCAATCCAGACAACATCCCAATGAATCTCCTCTCTAGGATTCTCTTGCATCCTTCCCACAGTGTGGCAACAAAAACTGCACACAATACTCTGAGGGCAGCCTAATCAAAGATACCACCCACCTGGGTCACTCTCTCTCTTTTCCCCTCTCCCATCAGGCAGAAGATACAAAAGCCTGAAAGCACGTACCACCAGCCTCAAGGACAGCTTCTATCCTGTTGTTATAAGACTTTTGTACAATATGATAAGATGGACTCTTGACCTCAATATATCTCCTTATGACTTAGCACATTATTATCTACCTGCACTGCACTTTCTTTGTAGCTGTGACATTCTGAATTGTTTCACCTTGTACTACCTCAATACACTGCGTAATGAATTGATCTGTATGAACAGTATGCAAGACGAGTTTTTCCCACAGTACCTCAGTACAAGTGACAATAATAAACCAATTCCATAATAAACCAATTCCAATTTTGTAAAGTTACAACATAGCATCCCAACTCTGATATTCTAAGTCTCAATCTATGAAAGCAAGTATGCCATTTGCCTTTTTCAGCACCATATTGACCTGCGTTAACCCACATCCTAACGTCATACACTGGCCAATTAATGCCATCTAACTCAAAAATTGTATCAAATAATCTGCATTTGCCCATTGAAAGTAACAATTTCTAGTCACATAATTATTTTTAATATTATGAGAGCTCTTTGTAATTTTTATTTCTACCTTTGTTCCCGTCATACAAAGATACAGCTCTATGGATAATGGCTATTTTCCAGTTCCTTAAATTCCCTCAAGCTGACAATTGTTCCTTCTGTTCAGACTTGACAGTGAGTGGTTGCTTGGTGACTTGGATAAATAACACCTTTCCTTCATCATCCTTGCATCTAAATTCTGGTACTCCCTACCCAGAAGCAAGGTTGCGGTATCTTCACCAGAAGGATAACAGCAGATCCAGAAAGCAGCTGTCTGTCACCTTCTTAAGGGCAATTAGGGATGGGCAATAAATGTTGGCAGTGCCAATGACAGTCATGCAAAAAAATGAATTTAAAATTTTTCCTTAATGATTACGGAGCATACAAAGCTTTCTTTGGCCTACATACATGATCCAGGAAAATACTGCCAAGTCTTGTGACGAAAGGGGAAAGGGTGGATTTTGGTTATCATTGACCTTTTGCTATCATCCCAATACTGAAATTAACCTTGCACTATGTATGAAAAGGAGATCTGGGTCATCAGCATTTGACTGCAAGGTTCCTCACTCTCAGCTTTCAATCAGTTAACAAACGAATGTGCTAATGAAGTACTATGTAACTATTGGATAAGAGGTGCAGAGGTTTTCAATCCCTCAGGTTTTAACTGGTACCAAATTTCCAGGCCCCTCAGATCTGCATCTAAACCCTCTGCCAAAAGGGGCAGGCTCCTACAGCAGAAATTGTAAAGGTTGCAGGCAAGCTATACCTGTCTGTCTTTCCACAAAATTAAAGGGAGATGTTTGCTGTTCAGTTCATGAAGCAATTCTTATACTCAGCTTCACCTAGGACAGCCATATTTCAAGAACTTAGCTCCCCACAACTTTCCCAAGGGCAATTAGGGGTACGCAAGTCACACTAGCTCATCCCCACTTGCTCAAGTGGTAGAGCCGCTGCCTCACAGCTCCAATGACCTGGATTGAAGCTTGATTTCTGGTGCTCTATGTGAGGGAGTATGCACATTCTCCCTGTGACACATGGGTATCCTCTGGTTTCCTCCCCCATCCCAAAGAGGTGCATATTGGCATGTTAAGTAACTGCAACAAAGTAATTGCCTCTAATGTGTGAAGGTGAGTGATAAAATTTGAGAGAAGTTGATGTGAACATGGGGAGAATAAAATGGGATGAGTATAAATGGGTGCTTAATGATCAGCGTGGACTCAGTAGGCTGTTTCAGTGCCGTGTAACTCTCTGCTGGTCTTATCAGCAATGCTATAAGGGACATTGAAGAAATTTTAAAAAACTTTAATGGCTGTTACTCCCCTCTTTTTCTATGTTTTATCACTTCACTAGTTACTTCGTTTAATTCCATTCATGGTATTTTCTACTCAATATACTAAGAATTTACTCAATATGTATATTCAATAAGAAGTTCTAGAAGGAGTTACTTTTTATATTATAATTTCTGTTAATCAAATACAGAATGCACATTGACAAGTTTGCAGGAGTCAATAAGCTAACTGAGAAAAGATTATGAAAATAAATATAAACGAAAAGAGCAAAGTTTAAAAGCAGTGTTGCACACTGGTCCTGACCTTTCTGTGTAGCAGTTTCTTCAAGTCAGATGCCATCTGAGGACACTGCATAATACAATACAGGGTTATTTTAATTTACGTGATTTGTCAGGATAAAAGGAAGAAAACAAAATAAAAGAAATTTGTGAACTTATTAAATCACAAAACTTATTATGAATGATAGCACTGCAGAATCACATAATTCATTTTGTAGGCTGAAAACTACCCGAGTCTAGACTGGAAATTACCGAGATTATTAGTGCACAATCAGCAAAGCACAAAGCAAGTAACTATTATTTAAAATAAGAGTACAAGTTAGGTCATATATCAATACACATGGGAGCACATTTTCTCCTTCCCAACTGGTTTTGTATTGTGTGGAAATTTGACCAGTATTAATGACTTTTCTGATTTTTTTCCAAACTAATGAAGAATAGTCACGTCAGCAAACAGTTTGATCAATATCACATTGATGGGAACAATGACTATGTGATATTCTGATATGCCTTAAATTTGTGTGTCTCTCACCAGAAAGTGGGTGAGGTTAGGGGTTGTGCCTGATGTGAGTAAACTTGCAATCAAGAGTAATGTCATGGACAGATTCAGCAGTTTACAGCCAGAGGCCTGATTATAAATAAACATACAGCAGACATGGAGTGAGAGTGGTCAGTTTTGCATCTACAATTCTGCATTTAAGCAATTTCTTTTTTTTAATTCCAGTGTCAAGTGAAGTAAACTGTTGAGGGTGGGGGAGGGGGTAGAGAGAAGTGGAAAGATGTCTACAACACCAAAGTTCTGCATAAAATTAAAGCTTCTGGCATTTATTTTCTGTTTTTTCCGGACAGTCTTGATGACTGCATTCAAATAAATGCAGCAACATTGCTTCACTGTGGGTACACTGATGTAGCGAGCCTGTGAAATCTTATCCTCCCAGAACAAAAGCATCCGATCAGAAACATGGAGATTGATGCGTCAATGTTAACAACTTGACACTTGCAGAGCAATACCTGATCGGGTGCACTTTCTTTCTATTATCTGTCAGCCACAGACTTTATTAAGTCAGTACCTTCATTAATATGCAAGATATCTTTACCTGTGGGATAATGCGATCCCCTTAACTCACTAATGAAACACTTCAAGATCAGTACCTTGTTTGCAGCTAGTGGCTGCCCTGCAGCTCTGACAGAAGACCTTAGTATCATGTTACATGTTTCAGAAGCTGATCTTGCCCACAGTTCAGATTTAGGCCTGTGATATGGAAATTAATAACGCAAGTGTCATTGATATCCACCTGTGCTGACTGAGAATGGGAAACTGCAACAATGGACATGTTAGTGAAACACCTGCTGCCCCTTAATGAGATTACCCGAAATGGGAAACAGAGCAATACAAGGAGAAAGTAACCACAGATGAGAGTGTCACTCTTCCACTGTTGAATGCAGGACAAACTGTCATCCATTTTACAGATAATTAACAATTGGGAGCTTGAGATTGCTTGTTTAAAAAACAAAAAGATATATATATCACTCAGTCCTTAATGTGCATTCTGAGTCAGTTGATCAAATGGGTAGCAATCTGGAGAAAGAAGAAAGGCTCGCAAGATTTATGCAAGCTGCAAAAAAAGGCATACTGTCATTATACTACATTTTTTCTGTTATAACAATTGGATAAAAATTAAGCCTGTAGCTGCTGTGATATTGCAGAGCTTAATAAATAAAATTCAATAACCTCATAAGTGTGTCATATACTTCTGCAGTACTTGTACTATTCCCAAAATATTGAAAGCAAGTTTGTTTCATCTTTTGTTCAAGGTTACCTGTGCATTACTTGCAAGTACACAATCATTGTTAGGACAAGCTTCCAGGAAAAGGCTTTACACAACATAGATAAGGTATTATTGATACCTTTAAAATGCATAATTGGCATTTGAAAGATCCAAGTTTTATTCTGTTCTGGATATTTAATGAAATTTGTTTCCTATTGTATATACCCTGCTGTCTTAAGCTCTACACATAAACACTCCAGCTATGTAATCGAACTCCATACAGGAAATAGCTGCTGATGAATAGTCCAATGATTTCCTTTTGTAATATGTCTCACTGTGATATTATATTTCCAGTCATATTAATTTAGTTCATTTTGGAGAGAAAAGAGCCATAAGATTTACACAGATGGGACCATGAAACTATCTCACAACAGCAATCATGTCAGCAGCAGCATCACTCACACACTCTGTACTAACATAAATATTTCAATGCTGAGAATTGATTGTGGCTACCTTCCTTTTATAATATCTACTTGAATATCATCACCCAACACTGGCGTATTCAAGTGAAACATCCCTGGGGTTCTGTATAGGCTGAAAAATCCATTTAATATTTATTGTTTTCAGGAAGCTTCAGAAGAAAATTACAGAGCAACAGACAATTGTTTCGATCCACTGGAGTGTCCCCTGTGCAGCTTGATTTGAACCAGCAGTCTATTTTTCCATCTAATGTTAAGGAGGTAGATCTGGTAGCCACTTAATTAAAGTGATACGATCAAGGGGAATATGTGTGCTCACAATATAGTTGAGCTGTCAAGGATTCATTAAAATTTCACAGAGCCTAACAGATAAAACTGACAATTCACTGCCTCCACAGGTTCACAACTGAAGGTCAAAGTAATAGGCCAAGTGTTAAGAATTTGCATTTAAAAAAATGTTTATGAGACTAACAGATTAAATTAATGTATTTTAAAGATTTTGTTGCTTTGAAATGACTTCAACTCACTTTTCAACCTTTTCCCATAAATGGTTTGAGGGTGGATGGTATAAAAGTGGATGGTATAAAAAGTTTTAGAATTGATATCATTAGAAGGAGAAGGCATCATTGACCATGTTAATAGTGATTCCACACACTTTTTATATTGTCGAGTTAGGTAAATGAGTCAGTCATGTTTTAATTGCCAATAATAGGAATCCACAGCAAAATGTTTTGCCAGAGGTCACTAACAGAGGTGCCTGAGTATTCTCAGTATTCTGGTCCACTTTCAATGAAATTGAAAAGCTATTTTCTTCTGACAATTTCATTGAAAGTTAACTATACTATATTAAAGAACAACACATGCTAGAAATGTGTAGGAGTCAATCAGCTTCTCAAAAGGAAGGGTAGATTAATCATTCACTGCTTCAATAATATTCTTTAAAAAGGAAATTAGACCATACCCAGTTGAGCCTACATTTGGCCATAGATCCACAGTAATCTGGCTAACTTTTAAATGACCTCTGAAATGGTGTGGCAAGTCCTGGTTCCCCAGATCAACTATCAATTATTGTGCATAGTACAATAAAAATAAGTCCAGATGGGTTATTCAGCATCCAACTGGATCATTGAATTAGGACACAGCAAAGGCTCAACCCAGTGAAGTCTTTTTTTCTAACATCTGGAGATCATGCCAAAATTCAGTGAGCATGAGTAAGGAAACTTCCTGCTGATTACAACCCATCACCTTCCTTCAACTGATGAATTAGCACTTTTTTGTGAAACACACTCAAGAAAACAGTGTTAAGAAAGTAAGATCATCCAGAATCTACTCTGGATATGAAACTTTAACGTCTTAGAGTAGTTCAATAGAAACACTACTGATTGAATTGATCAAGCCCTGATGGACACAGCTACAAGATTATGAGTTTGGCAGTTGGTGTGAATACCTACATGATGGAAAGACCTGCTAAATTTCAGCTTCATCAATCCACCTATCACAGATATGTCTACCAAGTAATGCAGTCCAAGAGTGGCCACTTCATCTCCATGGAGGCTAAGGATGAAATAGCAGTGAGGGTCAACCTTGCCAGAGAAGCCCATGACCCATGGAAGAAAGAACAAAACTAGATATGTATACATATTATAGTATATGAGATTGAGGCCATTGCACCAATCACATCTGTAATAGTGCAGAAGTGGGACCACAGCACTATGGGCACTTGAATAACACCACAATAAGTGGGATGAGAGTGATTCTCATTTCATTAGTAACTGTGCACATCATTTACCCAGACTTAGTACCTTTCTAACTTGCAGAATACTTAAAACAGTTTTTGCTCTGGGTCAGGGTACTTCACTGCCACACTGTACAAGATTGGCATGAAGGGCAGCTCTTTACAAGGGTATGATCATGCATGGTAAACCATTGAAATTTCCCTTATGTGGGCTGGAGATCATTCCCTTATCAATGAGAAAGCAGTTGTGTGGTTGTGCCATGATGTTGAGGAAGTTTTTAAGTTAAATAATTCAACACACTTCTAAAACAACTGACATGAGATGCATGCATAATTTTGTTTCCAAAAGACTGTCCAATGGCCATTGGGAAAAAGTCAATGACAGCATTCATTGAAATATTTACATTGTCTGGAATGAGCCCGCTCCCTCTGTTTCTTCTTTCCAATGTGGTGGAAGCTCGAGGAGTACCATGATTATTGTGGGTGAATATTGTACCATGAATATTGCAGTGACATTACTTACCAGGTAGTAAGGCTTACTTAAGATAGTGGGACACAAGTTTCTGTCAGTGGTAAGCCACCCAGGCTTTTTATTCTAGCATTGGCAGGGTTGATTGCCAGATAGTTGATTCACCTCACAAAATTTTTATGACACCACAGTCAATTAGAATTTTCAGGCTCTTAATTTCTAAGAAAAATAGCAAGTGAATACATTATGAAAAGTACTTTCTGTAGTCACTGTATCTCGGTAGCCATGTGTATGATCCTGATTGGATAGGAAAGTCATGTGGTGTGCCTGCTTTGCAGAAATGTAACGATGTTTTGGATGTTCAGTCTGCCAACTTAAAGTCTCAATATGTACATTGTTTGAGTGGGTTGCCTTGCAAATAAATCATTCTTTGGAACTGCTGAAGGACAATGATGATCCTTGCTTGGCAAGTTTTAGGCAAATCTGTACCATTAAAAATTATTCATGGTGTTTCCCCATGAGCCCTTGAATGCGGAACCTTGTTTGTCAAAGGACTTTGCCCACACAGACATGGGTGCATAGCACACCACACAACATACGAGTAGGGATGTATTAAGGGGTGTCATGGAATAGTCATATCTGGTATTTTGACATTTTTGGCTGAACTTCATAGTGAATACACAGAAATAGATAGCATAAAAGCAATTGCAAGAAGCTTTGTTTATTGCCCCTGTAGTGACGTGACCATGGTGGGTAAATGCACTATTTGGAAGGTTGCAGGAACAAGCAGTCAGAGTCTCAGTCTACAGGCACAGTAAAGAACATAAGAAATAAGAGTAGGACTAGGCCAACTAGCCCATCGAGCCTGCTCTACCATTCAATCAGATCATGGGTGATCTGGCAATGGACTCAGCTCCATCTACCTGCCTTTTCCCCATAATCCTTAATTCCCCTACTATGCAAAAATCTATCTAACTGTGTCTTATTTAATGAGGTAGCCGCCACTGCTTCCCTGGGCAGAGAAGTCCATAGGTTCACTACTCTCTGGGAAAAGCAGTTCCTCCTCTTCTCTGTCCTAAATCTACTCCCCTGAATCTTGAGACTAAGTACCCTAGTTCTAGTCTCACTTACCAGTGGAAAACTTTCTTGCCTCTATCTTATCTGTCCCTTTCATAATTTTATATGTTTCTATAAGATTCCCTCTCATTTTTCTGAATTCCAACAAGTGTAGTCCCAGGCGACTCGTTCTCTCCTCATAGGCTAATCCCCTCATCTCCAGAATCAACCCGGCAAACTTCCTCTGCATCACCTCCAAAACCACTGCATCTTTTCTCAAGTAGACCAGAACAGCACACAATACTCCAGAAACAGCCTCTGCACAGTTTCAGCATAACCTCCCTGCTCTTAAATTCAATCCCTCCAGCAATGGCCAACATTCCATTTGCCTTCTAGTTAACCTTTTGCACCTACAAACCAACCTTTTACAATTCATGCAGAAGCACTCCCAAGTCCCTCTGCACAACAGCATGCTGCAATCTTTCACTATTCAAATAATAACCTGATCTTCTGTTTTTCCCTTCCAAAGTGGATGACCTCACATTTACCAACATTGTACTCCATCTGCCAGACCCTTGCTCACTCACTTAACCTATCTATATCTCTCTGCACACTCTTCGCATCCTCTGCACAATTTGTTTTTCCACTCAATTTAGTGTCATCAGCAAATTTAGATACACTACACTCAGTCGCCTCTTCCAAATTGTTAATGTATGTATATTGTGAACAGTTGCAGGCCCAGCACCAACTTCTGGAGCACCCCACTCACTACTGATTGCCAACCAGAGAAACACACATTTATCCCAACTCTTCTGCCTTCTATTGGTTAACCAATCCTCTATCCATGCCTTTACCACCAATTCCATGCACCCTTATCTTAAGAAGTCTTTTATGCAGCACCTTATCAAACGTCTTCTGGAAATCCAAGTTCCCCTCTATTCACTGCACTCATTATATCATTAAAGAACTCCAGTAAGTTTGTCAAACAGGACCTAGCCTTCCTGAATCCATGCTGCGTCTGATGGAACTATTTCTATCCAGATGTCTTGCTATTTTTTCCTTAATGATAGTTTCAAGCATTTTCCAGGCTACAGACATTAAGCTAACCGGCCTGTAGTTACCTGCCTTCTGCCTACATCTTTTCTTCCCCCAAACAGTGGCGTGATATTTGCTGTCTTCCAATCTGCCAGGATCTGTCCAGAGTCTGGATAATTTTGGTAAATTATCAAAAAAACACCTACCATTATTTCTGCCATTTCTTTCAGTACCTTGGTATGCATTCCATTAGGACCAGGGGAAGAATCTACCTTTAGGCCCACTAGTTTGCTCAGCACTAACTCTTCAGTGATAGCAATTATATTGAGGTCCTCACTTCCCATTGCATCCATAATACCTCTCTTTGGCATATTAGACATGTCCTCCACGGTGAAGACAGACACAGTCATGCAAAGCCTCAGCCATTTCCACATTACCCAATATTAATTCCCCTTCTCATCTTCCAAGGGGCCCACATTCATTTTAGCCACTCTTTCCCTCTTTATATAAATTATTATAAACTTCTACTATCTGTTTTTATATTTTGTGCTAGTTTTCCTTCATAATCTATCTTCCCTTTCTTTATTGCTGGTTTAGCACTTTTTTTTTGTTTTCCCAATATTCCAGTTTCCCCACTACACTTGTGTGCATGAGATTTTAGTTTGATACCTTCTTTTATTTCTTTAGTTATCCAGGATTGGCTACCCCCACTCTTACTGCCCTTGTTTTTAACTGGAATATACTTTTGCTGAGTACTGTGAAAAATCTCTTTGAAAGTCATGTACTGTTCTTCAACTGTCCCACCATATAGCCTGTGTTTCCAGTCTATGCTAGCTAACTCCTCCCTCATCCCGTTGTAGTCTCCCATGTTTGGGCAGAATACACTAGTTTTAGATCGAACTATTGCACCCTCCATTAGTCTGAGAAATTTAATCATACTGTGATCACTCTTTCCAGGAGGACCCTAATTACAAGATTGTTAATTTTACCTGTCTCATTACACGGGACCAGATCTAAGATAGCATGTTCCCTTGTAGGTTCAGTAACATGCTGTTCAAGAAAGCTGTCATGGATGTATTCTAGTCATCCTCCTTAAGACCGTCTTGACCAATGTAATTCATCCAATCTATGTGCAAGTTTAAGTCCTCCATGATGACTGCTGTTCCAATCTTACAGGCATCAGATATTTCTTGGTTTTCTGCCTGTGCCACTGTAATGTTATGATTTGACAACTCCCCCCAGTGAATCCCCCCCCCCCATTAATACTCTTAATCTCTACCCAGATGAATTCAACATTCTGCTCCTTAGACCTTACATCATCTCTCAGTATCACCATGATCTCATCTTTAATTAAGAGTGCTACCCCACCTCCCTTACCTTCTATCTATCTATCTATCTATCCTTCCGTATTACCTACTACTCCTGAATATTACATTTCTACTCATCTCCACCCTGTAACCACGTTTCTGTAATGGCCACTAAATCATGCCCCTTTGTACTGATTCATGCCACAAGTTCACTGACCTTGTTTTGAATACTACAGGCATTCAGATAAAGTGCCCTTACACCAATTGTCCTTTTAGAATCTAGTATTCTTTGTGTCTTTCGCATTTGATTTTTCTGTACTCCACTCTTATTTTTCTCTTTTCTAACTTTTGCTTTGGTCTCTGCATTGTTTCCTTCTGTCTTTCTGAATAGATTCTCTTCCCCCTGCCATATCAGTTTAAACCCTTCCCAACAGCATGAGCAAACTATCTCCCTGGAACATTGAGCCCAGTCCTGCCCAGGTGTTCTGTTCAGGGACCATCCTGTTTGTACTGGTCCCATCTCCCCCAGAACCAGTTCCAATGCCCTGGGAATCTGAAACCTTCTGTCCTGCACCACTGCTCAAGCCACATATTCATCCTAACTATTCCTACTCTGACTAGCATGTGGTACAGGTAGCAATGCTGAGATTACAACCTTTGAGGTACTAACTTTTAAATTTATCTCTTAGTTCCCTGAATTCAGCTTGTAGGACCTCATGCTGCTTTCTTCCCTATATCGTTGGTGTTGACATGCACCACGACAACTGGCTGTTCACCTCCCCCTTTCAGAATGCACAGCAGCCATTCCGAGAAATCCCTGACCCTTGCATCTGGGAGGCAACACACCAACCAGGAGTCCCATTTGTGGCCAATAAATCTCCTATTCCCCTTACCATGGAATCACCCTACCACTATAGCTCTGCCATTCTTTTTCCTGTCCTCCTGTGCAGCAGAGCCACTCTTGGTGCCATGATCTTGGCCACTGCTGCCTTCCCTAGATGAACCATCTCTTCAACAGTACCCAAAGTGGTACATCCGTTTTATATGGAGATGA
>JARFYF010000046.1:15284951-15295058 GCA_030265395.1 Rhina ancylostomus
AATCTAGAACTATAGAGTAAAGGTTTAGAGTGGTGGGGGGGAGGGGCGGGATTTAAAGATCTGAGGGGTAGGTTTTTTTACACACAGAGCAGTGAATATTTAGAACAAACTGCCAGAGGAGGTACTCTGAATGAGGTACAGGTACTTGGATAGGAACTGAGGGGTATGGACCTTGTGTGGGCAAATAGCGTTTGCATGGTTGGGAATCATGATTGGTAAGAATGAGGCAGGCCACAAAGGCTCAATTCCGTGCTGTACGTTTCTATGCTTCTATGGAAGATATGCCAGCTGCCATTGAGGACTGTGCAGGCCATGTTTTAAGGCAGCAGGGATGAAAACCATACCAACGATTCTTTAAAGCTAATTTTCCTAATGTACTTATTCTGATTGGATCTAGGCACTAAGCAGGGCAACTGATTAGCACAGCATTTAAGGTGAAATACAATTCTAGAAGCTTTACTTCTTCTCGTCACAGATTGAACAAAATTATGTTGCAATAATACACTTCTTAAACTTAATCAGCAGAGGGCAGAATAACACTACAAATTGAATTTAATCCAAGTCTGTTTCCTACTTTTATCATTGTGAGGCTCAGAAAACATTAATTTGAAGCAAGTAATGAGTTAAATGTTCACCTAAACTGTTGAATGTATAAAGGGCCATCATTTCTACATTATTCCTCCATGTGGGCTGGCTGAAATGAGGCTTAACCTCAAAATATGGACAGCTCATCAAGCCATTCCTTTGACAAAGTAAGCTCTCAAAGCTGATCAAGCCTTCAGCATGGCCATAACATTCAGAAGCATTCAAAATTGACTAAAAAAGGAAAAGAATTAAAATACTGTAAACATTACTAAAAATGTTTGAAAAGTTAAAACACTTAAATACTTCAAAACATGTTTAAACAATTAAATACTTCTAAACAAACTTAATTCAATGCACAGTTAATTATTTTACTTTTATCTTGTCCTTCCTAATCAGTCATCATGGATTCACCTTGCCTGATCCAGGTCTAACTTGGTTCAGTGAGTAATTTCCAGAATAATTACTGTGGAACTGTAGTAAGTTTGTGCTTTGTTACTAGATGCCATGAGGAGTAAAACCTATGGAGCTGTGTCAGGGAATCAGTGGGAATAGAAGATGTCAAATTCAATGTTTCCACATTTCTATAGGAAACCCAACTGATGACACTCATTTGAGAAACGGGAGCATTTCTGGGTGGAACTCCTGGCATTTCCCAGGAAGTCATCAGTGTTTTAAAACTGAGCATGAACTAGATTTCAAAATTCTTTCTGTATCTTTGCTGATTTAGTTTGGTTGAAACATTTAAATATTCAGTTGTTAAAGGAAAGAAAAATCATAATTAATAAGCATTGTCAGAAAGTGAAGTCTGCTCTCTGTTCCTAATTTTATTTGAACTGAGCTGGACTTTATATGCGGTAGAAATTGAGAACTGCACTGATTATAACATAAAATTGAATTTAGTATAAATTTTGTTTCTGTATAAACCCATCCTTTTCCTTTTATGATACTGTATTGTGATTTTGCTTTACAATTGTATGGCTTCCACTTTTATTGGGGAAAGCCCCACATTTAATTATTTGGTCACAGCTCTCAGTTCACATGGTTGAGTTGATGCCTAAGAATGCTATTCAGTCATCACTAGATTGTTACTATTTAATAACCTTTGGAACAGTCATTCACCTGTTCCCAGTATTCTCTCTCCCTCTGCCACATCCCTTATCACCACCCAGTTTTCTAACCTAAGCTTTGAACTACTATTGTTAAGCAGGCAGGTGATCCAAGGCAAAATTTGGAACTGAAAATTAATTGTCTGTCACTTTTTAAAAAAAAATTAAAGCATATGCAGAGGTCACATTATGCAGAATTCTACATAAAGCAAAATAACAAGTGCATATGTAAAGCACAACTTTTGTACCATAGTTCCCCAAGCACCAACAGTCTGGCATTTATGAGCAGCAGCGATGGGAGCAGTGTCCCAGAGTGGGTGCAGGCTCCTGGAGGAACGTCATTGGGTGCAAGATCCAAGAATGGTGTGGGTGGAGTTCTGGAGGGGCAGCAGCAGGAGTAGGGATCTAGCTGCAGGAGCAGGGTCCTGGCAGCCCTGGGAAATGAAATGTATGTTTTCAAGATTAATTGAACGTGTAAAGATCCATACACACTGGCAGTGTTGTACTATCCTTTTAAGATAATATGGTCACTCAAGAATATGGAAGTAATTTTAGCTGGGAGCCTTGGCAAATATTAGGAATGATATTCCAACCACTCATTTTAATTGACATCTCTATTTGCAGTGTGTACTATTTTGCATGTTAACTTCATCAATATGCAGTGGTTATTTTTCCAATGTAGCCTAATTAACAGTATTGAAAACATTATGTGGAAAGCACTGATTTTGAGATGATATGCCCTTTAAAAATGAATATTTTAAAGGCTGTTTTTAGAAATGGTTTAAATTACAGGTAAATTAAATGATTAATTTGTCAAATTACTGGATTTATTCTGGGCTACCTCATGAAAGCCAGAAACTGAAATCCTATTGCAAAAAAAAATCCTGCTCCATTTTTATTTAGTATAATCCCACATCATGGAGTTTGGAACCCTCTGGATCTGACTGTAATCTCTTGCACACATCTGTGTGTAATCCAGTAGTCAAGTTACGATAGAATCAGTGCTGAACCTGTCTTAGCTGACTACGTGCAGTTTCCAGAAAGAGTAGATGTTTTGCCATTCTAAAACCCTGACTATTTTTCTCCTTCTTGCCTGGCGTGACTAAAACACTTTGCCTCTTTTGACATTCCAGTGGATTTAGATAATTCATTAATTGCTAACTGGAATGAAGATTGCTGATTTCTATTGGTGCATGTCAACTACAGATCTGAAAACTGAGCAAATCATTACCCGCACACAACTGACAATTTTTTATGGCATAAGCAAATGCCACATAATTATTACACTAATAAGCCAAAGCACAGGCTGGAGTAGATAATCATACATAGAACATACTATAAATGTAACCCCACTATTCAAGAAGGTAATTCAAAAAAGGAGAGAGAATGTAGGAAACTATGGGTCAGCTAGCATAATTGGGAAAATATTGGAATCCAGTTTTATGGAGGCCATTTGGAAAATCATAAAGTAAGCAAGCAGAGTCAACGTGATCTTGTAAGAATCAAATAACTTTGAAAAATTCACCAGAATTCTTTTGAGATTACAACAAATGGGATGGTTAAAGAGAACCAGTAGATGTTGTGTATTTGGATTTGCCAGCACTCATCCAATTAGTATCCATGTGAAATGAGCTGCCAGAGGAAGTGGTTGAGGCAAGTACGATAACAACTTTTAAAAGACAGTTGGATGGGTACATGGATTAGAAAGGTTTAGAAGGTTATGGGCCAAACGCTGACAAATGGGACTAGCTTGGATGGGGCATCTTGGTCAGCATGGATCAGATGGGCCAAAGGGCCTGCTTTCGTGCTGTATGACTCTGTGACTCTGGTATGTTTTTGTTTCATATATATTTACTATGTACATTTTATTTGTTGCATGTGTTCCTATCTTTGCTTGCTTAATTCAGCTTTCTCCAGCTGTATTTTTTCAAATAATTGGTGATGTATTTGAGAAAAAAAACATTCATTCTGTATTGTAATGTAGGTTAGCTTTTGAGATGCATTGTGCACAAATGCAATAGTAAATGACTCATAATGTAACGTTCTGCTTTTCTCTTTGAAATATATAATAACAATATATTTCCATAAGACATTGAAGGAGGCCATTTGACCCACTGAGTCTGTGCAGGTTCTCAGAGCATTCCCATCAGTCTCATTCCCCTATTTATTTCCCTGTAACCTATTCTTTCTTGCATACCCATCAACTTCTGGCTCTCCTACCACCTACATACACTTGAGACAATTTACGGTACATATTTAACCTACTTGTATGTCTCTGGGATGTGGGAGAAAACGCGAGCATCTGGGGAAATCCACACAGTCATGGAGAATGTGCACACGTCACACAGCAGCACCTGAGGTCAGGATCAAATCCAAATTTTTGAAGCCATGCAGGACCAGCTCCAACTGGTACAGCATTCTGACCCCCTGTACTTGTGCCATGAGTTGATGCAGGAAAAATAAATCTAATTACTTTCAAAAGAAAATAATTGCGTCAAAATTATCTTTTAGTCCATCAACATTTAAGCTTGAATTTTAAATGGTTGTATTGACCATTAAAGTAATGTGTATATCTATGCAATTGTGATTTGGGGCTTTCTTAAAGGATAATGGCAGGTGCATCTATTTCATCAGGCTCATACCTGGCAATCCTGTGACTAGAATAAGTTCACAAGAAATTAATGTATCTATCACTTTGAACAAGACGATGATCTCTTATTTAGTAATTCAAACTTCTGTTACGGACTCATTATTAATGTCTTTTAATATTAAGGTTCATTAGTAATGTCTTTTACCCCATTTTCATCATATTAAAACAACTTAATGTTTGTCCACAAAGGCAAGGATATTCCAGTACCTGATATGAAAATTGAAAATAGATATGTAAGTGGCTACGTATTTGAATAATATTAGATAATTAGTCAGAGCTACTCTGGACCATTAGATATTTCTGAAAAGTAAACAGTTGGACTTATTGTCAGTTCAAATCATGTTAAGTGCTTTAAGGTGTCTTATTTGCAATGTGAAAACATTTCTTGAAATTGTCTTAGTTTTTATAACCCTTTTGTGTTCAGACATTAGTGAATGTGAGTTATTAATCTTATTATCAGTTTGAATACTGTGAATATTGGAGCTCTAAGTAATTCTGGTGAGTTTTTAATAAAGTAACTATGCTGAGTTACTACAATAGATCGCAGTTTCAGCTATGTTATTGGTATTAATCTGGAATCTTTAAAGACAATAATTGGTATTTAAAGAAGTAGCCATGGAACCTTTGGAAGAGGGGCAGGGAGCTTGTACTGTAAGGATAGTATTTATCAAGACACCTTCGGGAAGCAGAAAGTAACTTTTGTCTAGATACCCAAGCCACTTTGTAAAAGCTAAGCAACATTTCACAATTACCATTTAAGACTTCACCTCTTTATCCATCTACTTCTCAATGCAGAGGTCAGTAGAACCCAAAAAATACCTTGGTCATGTGGTGAAGACACATCCACAGAACTGTTAGGTGGGAATTTCCATAATTTTGACACAGTGATGATAAAGATACATTGTTGAGTTTTTCATGCAATATCTGTTCTTCCCCTCTCCCACTGGGCTGAAGATACAAAAGCCTGAAAGCATGTACCATATCGCCCGAAACATTACTATTCATTTCCCTCCATGCATGCTGTCTGACCTGCTGAGTTCTTCCAGCATTTTGAGTGTGTTGCTCCATCCTTTGTCATCAGTGCAAACTTTATGCCTGTTTCACCTTCAGTCGTCTCTTGTCAACTTTTGGAAGAAAACTTTTGAAGAACACTTCATCCCTGAACAAGCTGGTTTCACTCAGTATATCAAAGATGGGCCTAAGAGATGATTTTGTTGATCTCTCAGTGGCATTCAATTTTGCCCTTCAAGGGATGCGGCCTTGGGAAATCCACAACATCATGAAGGTCCATCAACTAGTACTGATCAAAAACCATGATTTCTATGTTAAACCGAAGGAGTTGCAACCTCTAGTATTTGGAACAAAACAGTACATCACAAGGTTATGCAATAACACAAATCTTTTTTAACATCTAAGCAAATAATTAGCCAAATGCATCCAGCTTTATCTGTGTTGATCACCTAGTGATCGCAGCACATATAGGAAAGCTGACAAGTAAAGTCGAAACACAAAATCCATTGTCTAAAACTAATCATCGCGTATCTATCCTTGCTGGAGTGGCACCATTAGGCATTCAAAGAGGCATAGTCAGCCAAATAGATTGGAAGTGGCAGATGGAAGACACTTAGCATCCTCTACATGATCATGATGTGGCTGCAGTCTGAAGCCTCAAAGGAGCTTTCTCATAATGCAAAAGAATCACTACACCTGTAACCACCTGTGATGAGATATAGCAGAATTACTTTGGAGACCTGGGCATGGCGGTGGTGCAGCAGTTAAATCATTGGACTGAGATGAGAAGGTTGTCCTTCCAAGAGAGGCCAAACAGTTTGGGTGTGTATTCCTTGGAGTTTAGAAGAATGAGGGATGACCATATTCAAACATATAAGATCCTAATAGGGCTTGACATGGTAGAAACTGAGATGCTCTCCCTAGTGAGAGAGTCAAGAACAAGGGGAAATGGGTACAAAATAAGGGGCCAGTCATTCAAAAGTGAGATGCATAGAAATTTCTTCTCTCAGACCATTGTGAATTTTTGGAATTCTGGCCCTGAGGGTGGTGGAGGCCAGATCTTTAGTTATATTTAGGTGAGGATAGATAAATCTTTGAAAGATTGAGGAACTTGGGGTGTGGGAAACTGGCACAGAGGAGGAGTTGAGGCCGGCATAGATCGGCCATGACCATGTGGGATGGTGGGGCAGGCTGGAACTAGTGGCCTAGTCCTGCTCCTCTTTTCTTGTGTTCTTGTGGTAATTCAGAGAAATGGACAAGTTATCCAATGGTCTGAGTTCACATAAAACATTGGTAGCTATGCAATTCAAATTTTTTCAGTTAATGTTAAATCACGAGAGGTATAGGTAGACTCCGACAATCAACCCTTTCTTTCAGGGTGGAAATATCAAATACTAAAGGACATAGGTTTAAGGTGAGAGGGGAGAAAGTTCCATTTGACAGGAGACATGGATGGACGTCAGTTGAATAACTGGGATATTAGTAGGACCCTGTTTCTTTAATGTGTTACTGTACTCATCTTTACTTTGATATCACATGGAATGTTTCTTATTGCTTAAAATTTTAAAGATCAGCTTCTGTGATAATGTGTCCTCGGATCATATTCAAGATGTATAATCTACCTGCACTTGTGGTTAAAGATGGTTACAAACAATTCAGCTTTGCCTTTATATGCTAGGCTTCACAGTTGTTGTTGATGGGGATGTTCAGGGCCTCCTCCCATTTGTTGCTTATTTGCCCACCATTGTTCAGTAGATGCAGTAGTTGGTACCTGAATATGAGATTACTGTGCACCTTGTATAACGCTTAGAATGTGTGCGGTCACTGTTGTAGCTTCACCTGATATTCATTTTTGGTTCAATGATCTTTAAGTTTAACTAAAGCTGAAAAGAAAATAGGTGATTTCTGCCAAGGCCATGAAGGAATAAAGGGAGGAGATTTTTACCAAATTCTTATTTGTGCAGTGAAGAGTAGGATGAAAATTTGTTTTTTCTTCCCAGCCTCAGAAATCTTGTGTAATTTTTTTGTTATTCTTCTTTTCTTTCTTCAGATTATTTGTCAAAATTATTGAAAATTTTCTGCTCTCAAAATATTTTATACACATAACTTATTTAAAATTTTTTAAGTAAAAATATATTTTGAAGAGAATTTTTACTAGCAACTGTTTCTTTACTCTTTGGTATTAGATCTGAAAAAGATGAGTACCTTCTTTCAGAGCTATAAGAGGATTTACGAATGTTAAATTATGAAAAAGCTGAACAGAGAAGTTGGTGATGCAATTAATCAGTAGCAGGGGGTGCTTGGTAAAATTCAGGCCTTAACTGGGTAAACCTTCTGGGTTGAAATATTTATTCCCTTTTCATTTTATGAATTTGCAAAATATGGGTATCACTTTCAAAGTTGGCATTTATTGTCCATTCCTAATATCCAAAGTTGACAGTTCTTGAATGACTGCAGTCTTTGCAGTGAATGTGATCCCACAGTGCTATAGCACAGGGCTTCTCATTACCCGGCAGCAATGAAAGATCAGTTTTTTCAGGGTGGTGTGTGAAATGAAAGGGAACATTCAGATGATGGTGTTGCTGCAAAACTCCCTGTAGATTGTACTGACTATAGCCATGTACAGATTTCAGCCATATTTTGCAAGTGCTGGAAGAAGAAAATGTTTAAGGTGATGGATGAAACTGCTCATCAAATGAGCTCCTCAATGGCTGTTAATGCTGCACTCGTCCATACAAATGAAGTGTATTCCATTGCATTTGTAGATTGTGGAGAGGCTTTGGGTTGAGGAGATGATGCACATGCTGCAGGATACTGGCCTCTGCCCTGATTTTGTTGTCACTTTATTTGCTTGGTTGGTGCAGTTCAGTTTCTGGTTGGTGAGAAATTTTGTTGATGCTCTTGACATTGTTGAAATGACTGTTGTCCAGTAGTTGTGTGGCAAAAATGTTGCCTTGTCGTAAGGTTATCCAGGGGACCAAATTAAATGTATCCAACATTGCAGATGATAGAAACTGAGTAGAATGTGAATTGTAAGGAGGTTTCAAGAAAGCTTCAAGGGTATATAGATGGGTAGGAATGTGGCAAATGGAATATAATGTGGAAAAATGTAAGGTCATTCACTTTGTAGAAAAATTAAAAAGCAGATTTTTTTTTTAAGCAAGGCGATTCAGAAGGACCTGATTGCCATTGTAAATGAATCGGTGGAAATCAATATTAATTTACAGTGAACAACTAGGAAGGTAAGCGGTGTGTTGACCTTTATTGCAACATTTGAATACAAGAGTAAAGATGTCTTATTGAAGTTATGCCAGGGGCCAATGAAACTGCACCTGGAATATTATTTGTAGGGCTGGTTTCCCTATACTTGGGATAGAATGAGTGCAACAAAGATTCATCAGATTGATTCCTGGGATAGAGGGATTATCCAGTGGAGAAAGAATAAGCAGACAGGACCTGCACTGTCATGGGTTTTGAAGAATTAAGGGATGATCTTGTTGAAATGTACAAAATTCTTTCAGATCTTATCAAGGTAGATTCAGGAATGATATTTCCCTTGGTCAGGCTATCATAGATTTCCCCTGGCACTCCAGTTACCTCACACAGAGTCTGCACTCGCCATCTACCACCCATTTACACTAATCCTACATTAACCCTACGTCAACCCTACATCATGCTGGGACATCCCACCAAGTTCAGATATGACCTTCCAAATTTGGATATTTCATGGGGTATAATTGGAATTCCAGGACTGACTTCAATTGCAACAACCAAATTCTGATAACGTGACCCAATGATTATCTTTTGGCATTGATATTTTTCATAGTGCTGTAAAAACTTAATCTTGCTGGTCATTTTTATGAACAATGCATGTAACAGGCCAGAATGCTATTAGAACATTTGAAGTTGTACAAAATACTTATTAAATTTTCTGCTTTGGCCATTCATTGAAATAATTACATAATCTTGTAATAAAATTATAAAGAGCTCTAACATTGCTGTTAAGATCACTAATTTAAGGGTTTCATGTGTGTTACAGTTTTCTAGGTCATCAAATTTATAGCCATTGTGGAGCATAGTCGTAGCCCTGTCTGCTTCATAAATTATCATATTAAGGAAGAATATTGATCGGAGATTTTTTTGTTTACAATTTTTGTACTTGCAATTGTTTTGATATCGATAGCTGATTGTGTGCAGAATGTATAAACCAAAGAAAAAAATGGAAACCACCACTCTGATTTTGTGCTCACCATTTGATTATGTAAAGCATGTGTGGGAATTGATGTGTTCTGTGAAACCAGTTGGTTGATAATAGAAGATTAATACTAAATGTTAGGTAAGTTGGATGGAGAGAAAAGGTGTACCTTGGAACAGTATTGAACAAATTGTAGTGACTTACCGCTAACGAACTGGCTCCCGCGATCGCATCTTCGGAGGCCCCGATCCGAGATGGCGCAGGGCACTCCTCCTTCGTTGGGCTAAAAGGCCCGCGTGTGGGAAGGTCACGTGACCCACACGTGACGTCAGCACGGGAACTGTGAGTATTAAAGGGGCAGCGCGCCCTGGTCGTTTATTCAACTCTTCAATTTCAAACCATCATCTCGTGTCTTTATTCAGTGTAGCTAGCCGCTACATTGACCCTGACAGGCCCAAACGTTTTTGGACCCGCGATGTCTGCACAACAAGAGGTACTGGCAGTAGCCCTTAAACTGCCCACCTTTTGGACCCTCCGGCCTCGTGTCTGGTTTGACCAGG
>JARFYF010000046.1:15314643-15332746 GCA_030265395.1 Rhina ancylostomus
CAATATCATTATAGAAGAGCTATGGGTGAAAATGCTGAAGAGTTTTAGTACTGAAAACTTTGAGCAAAGACCAGCTACTTTTGTGGTATAGGTTGGCTACGATACACTGCAAAACTCAGATAATCTGCTATACAACTATTTGGAAATCCTGATGGTTCAGCATTGGCTTGCCAGGTAATGTTTACTGTGGTCTCTTTCACTCACTGCGGCTCCTACATGCTCCCTATCAACTTGTCAGGGCCCCAGTTCCCATGCTTCCTTTCAATCTACTAGGTTCACTGGGAAATTTATTGTAATACTGTGTAACATACAAAAAAAGTGAATTAAAAAAAACTGTTGGGGTATTAGTGGGAATAATATTCAAATCTGGGTCCTGAGTGTGCTGTATTACTGGAGTTTTACTGTATATTCAAACTGTCCAGATTGGCAGTGTCAAGTTGAGCAGTGGTGCTACTGTTTAATAAAATCATTGAAGTTTTATTGAACTATTTTAATATTGCACCTTTGCCAGTCTCATAAAACTGGATATTTGTCATGTGCACCCAGTGGCCTGGGGAGACGAGAAGAAAAAGTACCTGGCAAAGTAATGGGACTATAGGCTGACAAATCTGTTGGATTTGATCGTCTACATCTTGAGCGTCTAAAAGAGATAGTTGTAGAGATGGATGAAGTATTCCTTAACTTGGCTTCCAAAGAAATGAAACACTGGGTCATGATCTTCCAGAGTAGAAAAGTCTTACTAAAATTGTAGAGAGCTTTGGTGAAACTGCACCTGGAGTATCACAAACACAGTTTTGATCTCCTTATTTAAGAAAGTATATACTTGCCTTAGAAGCTGTGCACCAAAGTTTTACCGTATTGAATCACAGGAAGACATAATTGCTTTATGAGGGAGGATTGAACAGAATGAGAATTTATCCTCTATAGAGTGTAGAAGAACAAGAGGTGACCTCATTGAAGTCTAAAGGTTCTGAAGAGCCTTGACTAGTTAGATGCTGAGAGGATGGTTCTGCAGCTGATGGAATCCAGAAACAGGAGGAGTAAGTGGTCAACCACATAAAAGTGCGATGAAGAGGAATTTGTCATCTCTGTGGGTTATGGATCTTTTGACTTTTGTGACACAGAGAACCATAGTTGCAGAATCACTAAGACACAGTTCGAATTTCAGTCTTGAGGATTTTAGGGATTATGGTAATTAGTTGGGAAAATGGGTTTGAGGCCAAAGATCAAATGAACCATTAGGTAACTGCAGGCTATAGAGGCTTTCTGGCCTGCTTCTACTTTTTTGCATTCTTGTAATATAAAGGACAATGCATTTGCAGTAAAACGTTTCTCTTGAAAATGTAGAACTAGTTTCAGGTGAAGATGGAAGAAATCCTGGCATGCAAGTAGACTTGTGCCATTTTGTGTCCTTGGTGTGGAGCAGCAAGGTAAATTATTATGCTACGTTCGTAGAATATAATTCATAGGATGTCATGAAGATATAACATAAGCAATTTGCATCTTCAAAATTGGTGTCTAATGTTGGTTAGTCAGACAGGACAGACATTCAAGCCATAATGGAAGTACAGAGAAGAATGAGAATAATTACAGAATTAGAGTCTTGATGCAGGGTTTCAACATGAGACGTTGACAATTCCTCTCCTCCCACGGATGCTGCTCAATCTGCTGAGTTTCTCCAGCAGATTGATTGTTGCTTCAAAATTTCAGAATTGTTATGATGAAAGGCTTAAAGATCAAGAGTTGTTCAGCCTTAAAGGAAGAAAATTTATACGAGTATTTTGAGTGCATCAAGCAGTTTAGGTAATTCTGATCTGCACGCTAAATCTTTATCATGAGGGAAGATACAGATGTTTAAAATGGGTATTTGGTCAGTGCGTTCTTTATCACGTGTCAACGACACTGTAAGTTTGGGTAGCAAAGAGTCTTAATTGATAGACGATTACTGCTGTTTTGTGAGGGTTTAAATGGGAGGGCTGTATTTTGTGACAGTAGATCCACTTCCATGATTCTTGATGTATGATTAGACTCCTGTAATTTTCTTTTAGCCTTTATGTATTACATAACAATATTGATTCAAGCTTTCAGTCTTTAGACTCCAGGGAGTCAGATGGTTGCCACAAGGAAACTTCCTGAAGGCAGAGCTAAATTACTATTGACTTGTTCTTGTGGTGTGCTGCCAACATTTCAGTCCTTTGCTGCCAACAGCCATCTGTAGTCTCCTGCCAGGTGAAATCTGGAAATGATTCTGGAGGCTGCTGTTGCTTGCAGCATTGATCAAAGCATTAACACATAAGATAAAAATTTTATACAACTAGTTTGTGGGAATGAGAAAAAGTTTAAAAATGCAGTGGAGGAGAAAATTCTACATGATTGTTCAGTCCAAAGAAGAAAGCACATTTTTTTTCTCCCTTCTAATATATTAATTACTATATTTAATGTGACTTTCAACATAGCTTATTTTAGTTATCCATTTATTTGCTATATTTAATGTGACTTTCAGCATAGCTTATTTTAGTTATCCATTTATTTGCAATTTTCTGGTGTTGCATTCTTTGCAGTGGTGAAGTAAACTCAGAGTTTACAAACTTATTCTAAGAAGTTGCTTGGGTTTTCATGAAAGAGAATATGGTTCTGTGAAATAGAACAGAAAATCTTGGCAGTGCTCCATGTCAGGCAGCATCTGTGGACAGAGAAACAGAGTTAACAAGTTATATCATGCTGATAGCTAGCTGGCAGTTCCATGGCGAACCATTGGCTGGCTGCAGATGTCGGTACATCTGACCTCCCATCCCATTCATTTGGGGTCATTGTCTTGAATTAAACACAATAGTGCAAGTAAGAACTCAGAGTTCTTTTTATTTTACTTAATCTTAGTGCTTTTAACTCATTTCTATAACTTAACTGTGTTTTTGAGTCAATGTGTTTTTAATTTCCACATTTTATTTACTTAAGTCTCTTTCAACTATTTTTGATTGACTGATTATCTGAGACTTTTAGAAATAGTCAAGAAGATCTTTGACAGAGGTGTAGTGGAGGATCCTTGTGTTCCTCAACTGAGGCCAAGTTGCTGCGCACAAGCTCCCCTGTTTCACAGGACGTGCATAGCAGTGAGGCCTGGCGTTTATTCTGACCTGCAGAGTCAGTGCAGGTGCAGGACCAACAGTGGAGGGACGAGCTCAAAAATTGTCCTGGTTGACACCCCATTTTTTCCAGAAAATGACTTTAAGCAGATTTATTATCTCTGTTCTTTCCACAGATACTGACTGCCTTGCTGATTTGTTTCCTGCATTTTCTGTTTTCTTTCAATGTTCTGTATTGGCAATATTTTGTTTTTGGGACTGTGTTGTGAATTAAGAAATGGTAACATCATTTCACTGGCTTGTATAGTAGTGACTCTATATTGACTATCTGAAAGGTATTAAAGGTATTGCATATAGCACAGATTTCCTTTTGGATCTTATTGTTCTCTTCGAGTTATATAGCACGGAAACAGGCCCTTCAGCCCATTTTGTCCATGTCAACCAAGTTGTCTAACTGAGCCAGTCCCATTTTGTCTGCGTTTGGTCCATATCCCTCAAAATCTTTCTTGTCCACATCCCTGTCTAAATGCCTTTTTAAATGCTGTAATTGTACCTCCCCCTATACAGCTTCTTCTGGCAGCTTGTTCCATATACCTACCACTCCCTGTGTGGGGGATAAAGTTGCCCCTCAGGTCCCTTTTTAAATCTTTCCTCCCTCACTTTAAACCTGTGCCCTCTAGTTTTAGACTCTCCTACTTATTCTAACCTTCCTCTTGTCTCAACTCTATCCTCGTATTAAAGACTCATGATCATAAGAAATAGGAGCAGTGGACCATAGTCTTCTTGATCCTCCTTAACCAAGATCCACGACAGTCTGAGAAAAGACTTAGCTCCACATCTCAGTTGTAAATTGCCAGCCCCTTATCCTGAGACTCTGTTTCCATATGTTGCAGCAGGAGGAAACAGTGGCAGTCAATCTTAGAATCTTGTACTTATCCATTGAAAGGTCCTGTCTTTCTTCTGGTCCCTAGTCAGTACAACATTCCATACTCAGGTGTGATCTCACCAAAGCCTTGTACAATTCCAGTAAGATTTCCTTAATCCTCTGTTCTAACACCTTTTGTTAGTAAAGGCTATAGACCATTTGTTTAACTATATACTTATATATACACTAATTTCACAGTTTCAAGTGCAAAAGCACCTGTATCTTTCTAAGCATCAATGCTTATTATTCCCCCTCCCAGTTGTAAAAAAAACACTTTTAAATCTTGTCTCTTACTTCCTTAAATTATACTTCATCCATCATCTTCTTGTCTCTCTTAACCTCCCTCTGTCTTCCTTACAGCATGCTTTCTCATTTAGCTTTGTATTTCCAACAGACTTAACATTTTCATCTAACCTTATTAATGTATACTGTAAATAATTATGTTAATTGACACTACACACCATTTCCATCCTGCCACCTCTTATTCTTGTCTTGGAATAACATCTAACCTTGCCACATCTAGTTCACTCTGATTTTATTCTAAATAACCAAGACATTCCAAGATTAATAGAAAGTTAATATTTTGAAATTTCTTGGAGGGGCAGCAATTTATATGATAACTGTCTGCATACCATTCTTTAAAAATGCTATCAGAGCTATATCTTAGCCCTTCTACAACTGATTTCCACAACCAGCCCCTCGCATTAATTTTACCAAACCTCTCAGCCCAATTGTTTAATATCTCGGTAACTCCTTCTCCTTTCATAATTCTGTACTGTGTAAGCTTTAAAAAGAAATGAATTAGACCAGGCCTAGGAGAATAGTTTAATGTTTATGCTTCAAAATAATACTTTTGCTGACATTCAAAAAAGCTCACTTGTGATTTCTTCATGATATACTCTACTGTGCCCCAACCTTTCTGCCAAGCACTACTTTCCAAAGTGATTTCTGGTAACCCCCATTCTGAAATTGATAAGCCTTTGCCCTGTCACCTTGGTCCCCTCAGCATTTAATAGATTTTTCTTTTTGGGAATAAGATTTATCATGTTTTCCTTGTATTTTAGCCTTGAGTTATTTGTTTTCCTTTCACAGTAAATGAAAATTTATTTATATTAAGATGTATATGGTGCATCAGAAGGTTTGGGGCCAATAAGAAAAATCAAGTTCAAAAACAGAAATGCTGGAAGAACCCAACCAGTCAAGCAGCATCTCTGGAAAGAGAAACAGTTAATATTTCAGGTCAAAGACCCTTCATTAGAATTGAGGGAACTGGCTAAGTTCTTACAGCATTTCTATTTTTTTTTGCAGTTTTATTTGTTTTCCAAGTTAAATCAACTATAATCATTGGGATGTGAAAACCATGTGAAGATATTTTTTGTGAAGTTTTTGAAGTTGCTCCATATTTGTGTGCATTTTAGGGATGAGATTATTCAGTGTTGCGTACATTTGGATGATACACTTGCATGATATCTTGTATGATTTGGTAGTATCTCCATTGACCTTGAAAGCTGCTTCATCAGCCACTCTCTTGCTAATTCATACTCGCAGTTCCAAATACAGTGATGCGCTAATGCCAGTTTAGACTTTTGAAAATGCTGAGAGAAAAGTAAGGACTTTCCCAGTGGCAAAGGAAAACAAAACTGGAAAGTGAAATATTCAAGCATTTCTTAGTTTGCAATTATAAGTCTGTGTTGTGCCAGTCCAATCTGATCTCTGCTGGCAGTAGACTTAAATGAGTTATAAAGGTGTATTTTACCTTTATATAGTGCTCTACTACTTAAAATAGTATATGTGTGTTTGTGTGTATGTGTCTGCATGTATCTGCTTGAATATTATGTAGTTTATTTTGTATAAGTATATACGTCTGCATGTAATTCCATTTATAGATCACCTCAATGTTTCATGAAATACAACACTCACAGGAACACTCACATTTATGGCAAAGAGGAATTTTGTTCCATTTGAGGCCAAATAGATTTATTTAGGCTATTCCCATATCCACAGTTCGCATAAAGCACAAAAAATTGCAGATGGTGAAAGTCTGAAATAAAAAATAGAAAATGGTGGAAATACTTAAGAATTTGGGTACCATCTGCGGAAAGAGAAACAGATGCTGAACTCCTGAGTATTTCTACCATCTTCTGTTTTAATTTCACTTTTCAGGCTGTAGCCTTGTAAGTTATGGTGGCTCGTATCCTCTAAGATTTTTTTTAAGCATGTTTGACTTTCGTGCTTTAACTACTGTTTCATTCAGAGTGCTCTGGACCTCATCCACACTTTGATGTTTCTTTCTTCAAATCTCATTTAGCCATTCTACCACTTTTATCTGCTTCCCTACTTTTTGACCTCTCAGCTATGAGAAATATAGTTGCAAACTTGGTCCCTCGTTATTTGATGTATTTCAATTAAGTCTCCCCACAGTGTCCTTCCAATAAAGACAACTCCTACATAGCCAGTTTCTCCTTGAAATGAAATTTCTTCGACTCTGGAAACATATTCATGAATTTCCTTTTACTGTTAATAGTGCAATGACAAGCTTCTTGTAGTAGGGTGATCAGAGTTATCCAGTAATGGCCTTACTAATGTTTTTATACAATCTTTGCCCTTACATTCAGCCACAAAGGCAAGTTTCTGTAGGTTCTTTTATCTATTTGCCCTGCTATCCTTTTGAATATACATTACAAGATCTCTTTTCCTCTTAAACTGTTCGATATCCTACAGTTACTTCTTTGGTGAAGTGTTATTGTGTTTGCAACTGTAATATTAGAATGAAAATAATTCATCATTAATACACAGTATCAAAATATTTTCACATGCAAGGTTTAAATACTGAAGGTCATTAACGTGGATTGAATAATTAAACGATTTCCTGAAGAATGTGTAGGCTAGATAATTTATGTCCAAGAACTCAGTTATCTTTAAGCAAGCTTACACATAGAAGGTACATAGATTGTTAACTGAGAAATAAATTGTATTGACTGTCGATAATTGTAATGATTATCGAACATTGACGATCCAGATTCATTCATGAGGAGGGTTACTTGGTTAAGATTATCTGTTGTCTGTGAAACTATTCCTTATCGTAAATCCCTAACTTCCTAAGAGCTATGTAGATTAGAAAATACAAATGCAATTCTTTTTCCTAACACTATAGTTTTTTTTTCCTATGCGCATGTGGTCTACTCATTCAAAGAAAAAAAGTTCTTCAGCATCAAACCAGTTTGATTATAAATTAAGCTTACTATAGTATGGGAGAAAAAAATAAACTCAATTTTCTCTTACTGTATTTTTATCCATATGGCTTGTCTGTGTAATAGAGTGAATGAAATACACTTGTTCACCCATTAACAAGTTATTTCTGCGGGGATTCAGCCACCACTAGACCAGTGTTATTTCTATGCAAGTAGCATAAATAGCATTGCTTTTTTTTACACAAAGAGAAGACTGCTTTTGGAAATTTAAGCATAATACAGTTTCTTTTCTAATTTGGAAAATAATAAATTTTGCCTGTGATAATCACAATTGAGTTTTGTTCCACAATATTCAAATTTTCACTGTGCTAGTTTGTACGTGACTCCATTAACAGCTTTATTTTGGGTAGGTCAATAGAATCTGATATTCATTCATTGAGTTTGGCTGGATCTCGATTTACAGCAACATTTTAAGATGTTTCCAGATTTCAGAGAGATTTATAAATTATTACAGAGCCACTAAAACATTGACTTCAGCACCCTTTCCTTTGGTTGAAGGCTGTCATGGATGTTTATTGCAGAGGCTTCAACAGTGTATGCTAGCTAAGGCCTACTCAGTTCAACAAGTATGGGGAATTTGTCTTTTCACCCAAATATTGTTCCACCCTTTGTATCCTACCAAGACAAACCTGGGTGAGTGAGGATTGCGTGTAGTAAGCCATATCTTGCTCAATTCAGCCTATTAGCTTGCATCAGAGTCCAAAGATTTCAGCCCCTTTGGCAGCCATGTAATCAGACAATTGCAGTTTGCTTCAATATACAACTTTTTTTTCCATTCCTTCAAAAATGATTTAGTAGTAGCTATTTATTGCCAGAACAAAAATTCTTTTTGATGTGTGTTCCCCAGGCAAATTGTTCAGATTTTATTCATCGTTACTTTCCAGTGTTGCAGTGCAAGTGATAAACCTGCCTGATAAGTGCTAGAAGTGAGCGTGATTGTCATGGCAAATAGCAGTGAAACAGTACTGCAGTGACTTCGAGTTATTTATAGACATATATTCAAATATTGCATTAGCATAGATGGTGTTGCCAGTTAGTCACCTGAAATATTTGCAAGTGAATATTAAATTTTAAAAAACTGGTGTGTGTGTGTATGTATGTATAAATGCTAGAAAGGATGAGTTTTCTTGTTGCCAAGTCACATGGTGGCTTGCCTCTACCAGCTTTGAAATGTCCATGTGTCTAATGCATGATATTGACTTTCTTTATCATTCAGTGCAGTTCTGCAGCTTTAGGATTATTTTCTTTACAAAATAACATTTTATTACCAAAAAACATGACAACCAGAATGGAAGAATTGTCTGAAAGATTATAAAGCTTGATTAATTCTGTGTTTTTTATATACATTGATGATTCATACTTGTGCTGTTAATCAAAACTAGTATCAAGCTTTGTGGTTGAAAATGCTAAAAATTTCTTTAAATTTAGGTTACAGTTACTCACATTACCTATAACATACTATGGGTGCTTATAGCATCACCTTTTAGGACAATTATTTTATTTTCAAAATTAATTTTAAAATGGAAAAGGTGTAATTTTTTGCACCTTTTTGCTCCCTTGGTGTTTTCACCTGGAAAAAAAATGAAGCTCTGTTCCTTGCTTATTAGTATTTTGCAATTCACAGTACCCTGACCAGGGAGAAATGAGTTCTCACTAGGTTATTTTGCCAACAGCAAATCTGATGCACTGTTGATCTGATGATGTGTATTTCTTTCATCTGGAGAACTGTATTAACAGCAAGATTTGATGAGGCCCCAAACGGAGAAAATAAAATGTGTTGCCCGCAGGGTTTCAATTGCTTTTTAGTTACAGCCATGTAATCTGAAATATTGTGAAACGTGAACCAGTTTAATGTTTTTACTCACTTTATAGCAGAAGCAATTTTAAATGGTAAAATTATAACAATAACTTATTTATGGCTTGCATTTATTCAGGAACAATGATTTCACTGTTAAATGAAGGAGAAGATGCAGTGTTGTGAGCATTCTGATTAATTATTCTCCACTTTGGCAGATATAACTTGAATAGTTCAAAGGGTCTGATAGGATGCAGCCATAAAGGTTAAGGATATTGCATGAAATTATGTAAGAGTCAAAAAATAAGAGATTTTTAGTCAACTACCAATTATATAATACTTTTAAACAGAAAAATATTCCAGGGTGCTTAATATACTTTAATCATGAATCAGTTTATGCACTTGCATTATTTCTTGCAAACCCTCATCCAAAATATCTTTGGGCAATGGTGCTTTGAAGCTAATTATAACATATTTAGAATAGTGAATTTTCAACTTTAATTGAAAGCATATTTTCAAACATAGGGTTCCATCTTATTGGTCCCTGAAGTATTCTAACTGCACCACATTCATCTACTCCTGTGAATATTCTTTTGCTTCTTTGTAAATAATTTCCAAAGCCTGGTAACAACATCGTCTAGTATTGAATCTGGAATTATTGTTGGCTGACACAGTGGTTAGTGTTACAACATCACAGCTCCGGAGATCTAGGTTTAATCCTTACCTCAATTACTCTCCTTGTAACCATGTGGGTTTCCCATTGCATGCCAGAGGTGTGCTAATTGGAATGTTATTTGAATACTCTAAATTGCTTCTTGTGTAGGAGGGTGGCAGGAAAATCAGGGGAGGGGGAGAAAAACACAGACTGAGCAGGAGGGTTGAAGATGGGGAGTTGGTGGGAATGTGAAAGAAATAAAATAGAATTAGTGTAGCTGGATGCTTGATGGTCAATGCAAGCACGATGAATTAAAATGCTTGTTTCTGTGCTGTATAACTGTAGGACTCCAAGTATTTATAAGCCTCCTGCATGTATAATCATTTAGATATTTTCATAATGGTTCCTATGATCTGGCAACACCACCATAAGGTAAATTTCCATTTCCAGTAGGTAGGTTCCTACCTAATATTAAAATTCCATTTTTTTTTCTCTGGTACTGGAGGATGAGTTGAATTTTCATTTGGTTTGTTTTTTCTGCTTGTTTTATTCAAATCAGTGAACTTCCCAATAATTTCTTAATTCTTCTCAAGATATGCCAGGAAAAGTTGTTGCCAGTCTCTTCCCCATGCATTATATGTTGAAAGAGATGCAAAATTAAAAATAATTTCCAGACTCTTAAATTGCTCAGATTTAATATTGATCACAATCTGAAAATGCAGGGGTAAAAATGTTGTGTACATTTTTATCTTGTGATTAATTTGGGATCAAATCTTGGCTCTGCAGTGAAATATTTCAACTTGATTGAAAATTGTTTTGCTGAGACTAATATTTGCTATCAAGTTGCTACATTTTTACATAATTTTGTTTCAGCATGAAACTTAAAAGAAAATACTGATGAGTAAGTGTAATGTTGTGAATCCTTGTGTCTGATAGTTCTGCCCATCATTTCCTTTTCATTAGAAAAGTTATACCAGTTTAATTATAAATAGAGGTAGTTGTTGAAATATGTGGTATTGTATTTATTGCTAAGTGTACGTGGGTATTTCAGGGGCTTAACACACCAGGTTGTGCTGCTCTTATTACGCAGCAGTATTTCATTTATGTCCGTGACAAATGATCTTGCATACATTCTCTGAAAATGGCACCCTCTAAAATAAATGTAACTACTTTTGAGAAAACACAAAATGCTGAAAACACTCAGCAGGTTAGGCAGCATTCATGGAGAGAGGAACAGAGCTAATTTTTCAGGTTGTTGACCTGCCAAAGGCAAACTCACATGAATTGGAATCCCCTGACAACTTCTCGTTTTTGGATTTTTCTGACACACCACCTGACTCCTTACTTTATATAAAATTCAGCTCCTTGCATCACCTTCATGGGAAGAAATGTAATATCAATGTAGTCTTTCACAAGAGCCAGTCTGTGAAAGTCCAACATTGAACATTTAGGCAGCACTGAATGTGAATGTATGAAAAAGAATGTAACTTAACAAAATCTCATGAAACCTGATGGATAGTGAAGTGTGAGATCTTTTCTGGTTTGTGCTTGAATATACAATAATGGATTTTAAATTTTTAAGCATGCATATATCTGTTATTCATGAGCCTACCCACTTGTGTTAAGTAATAACTTGGATATTATAGAGGTACTTCATTCTTTAGCTGGAAGTATGAAGTACATGAGAAAATAGGAGCAGGTAAAGGCTACTCAGCCCCTGAAGTCTGCTCCACCATTCAATGTAGTCATGGCTGATTTTTCCCAGGCCTCATGTCTTCTTCCATGCCAGTTCTTCATTGCTCTCAATTCCCTGACAATCTTGCCTCCATAACTCACGAGGGAAGAGAATTCCAAAGATTCACCACCTTCAGCAAGAAGTTGTTCCGATGCATCTCAGTTCTATTTGACTGCCCCTAATCTTATAATTATGCCCCCGCTTTCAAAATTTTCCAATAGTGAAAATATATTGGTACCTTTCCTATCGTGCCCCTAAAGAATCTTCTGTGTTTCTGTAAGATCGCATGTATATGTGACCATGAGTAAGCCCATGTATATGCCAACACCTTTCACTCACCTAGCATATTCCTAGGCATTTGCTGAGTGTATGCAGGTCTGCAGCTGAATATGGGAGCAACTGAATGTTTTCATCCTTGCTGGCCAGAGCCATCTGATGCAGCCTCCATGTGGAGACCACTAGTGAGGTCAATCATGCTGGGAATCCCCAGCATTTCACTGCCTACTAAAGCCAGACCTGGTAAAGGATCAGAAATTTTTTCATTCCAAATGGGATTACCAACCTGTAAATTTAAGAGGAGAAAGGTAAGTAAATGCAGTTACTTATTTTGTAGTTATTTTACTTTAATTCAATTATGTAATTTTTTTCGTCTAATATGATTTAAATTAATTTTATATTTTTATTTACAACAATTTCAATACCTTTTAAATATCTCTGAGTACTTGAATACAAATTGCCTTGACATTTGTTGTTGAGAATTGAATTCATGTTGAGGGGCATTTTTTTTAAATGAAGTCTGTGCAGCACAAATTAGCTCTTGTATCTACATTTGTTCCTCTCATAATAAAGACTTTCACGTAAACAGAAAAAAATTGAAAACTGTTTCATTGCCCAATGAAGTCAGTTAGTTTCAGTTCTCTGAAAGCCAAGCTACCAAAGCAGTACGTGTGTTATTTTGTTAGAACAGGTTTACATGTCCATATAATACTTGAAACTTTCCCCATAAAGATAGAAACTGTTATGTTAATAATGTTGATATTCTGTCTTAAACAAATGATGTGAACTCCATCTTATTGCACACTTTCTTGAAAGGTAGCTTTCCATTGCGGTGTACTTTGTTTATGCTTATATAAGCAACACTATTATTGCCAGAAATAAAATGTAACAGATTACACCACTTTGTTTTTATTCACAACAATATCCAAGATGCACTTAAGTTTCAAATGAGTTAGTGGGCAGAGTTTTCCTAAATTTTATGATACTTGTTCCAATCACAGCATCTTGAATTTTTTAAAAACCTATCATGTGACTTATTTGGTTGGTGTGATCATGTGGTTGATCAAGCAATGAGTTTTGGCTTTGTGCCAATTAGAAGTTTCTCTTATAGTGTTGAGTTTCAAAGGCTGCAAAAATTATTCAGTGGTGGAAGGATTTAATTTAAAAATTGCAAAAGATTTTAATTTTCAAATCAAACCATTTTAATTTTAGTCTTCTAGAACTCCATATGCACTATAGCTTTAAAATCTTTGGATTTCATTAAAAATACTTCTTTAATCTGAATTACAGAAGTAATTATCAAATGAAACTGTTTATAAAAACTATGCACAAACAGATAATGGATCCCATATTGCAGGGAAAGTATTGCTGCACCAAAAGAGGGATCCTCAGTCTGGGATTGAATGATGGTAATAAAGCCTCAGCATAATCTGTGTCTTCCATGTGCGCAGAGAAAATTGGCATTTAGAAATACGTTAGCACAGTTGATATCAGGTCAATGGTTTCACATGCCCAAGTTCTTGACATAAAAAGAGGTTGAAAGCTGATGAAATTGACTATGAATGTTGTTCTTTGGTTGATTTATATCCCATATTAATGTAGCACAACAGCTTGCATTTATGTAGCAACTTCACAGTAGAAAATGTCCCAAGGTACTTAACAAAAAATGCGTGCCAGGTTGCAGAGGGAGGTAAACTAGCAAATAATGGGAAAAGCTAAGTTAAACTAATAATATCATCAATAAAAGGTACAATGCCAATGGGCTAAAGTTTGTTAATTAAATAGAAAAGAAAAAAATCTCCAAGTACTGAATTAAAGGACAACATGTCCTAGAAGCACTTTAGATCCTTTATCATTGAAGATAAAATATTTTCCTTTTCTAAGTGGAGACCTCATTTTGATTTTAAACCACCTTGCAATCGGCCGGTGATCAAAACATCAAATGTGCAAAGCATGACCCTAGCCTTTTACAGAACACACGATAATTATTGGTAGCATAATCATAAAACAAGGTTGTAACTGAAGTACTGTGAAATAACTTATTTAAAGCCAAAATGTGCTGTGTATCTAATATATATTGTTCTTCAGTTTGAGTATTTTAAAGTCAAAATGTGTATATTTTTGTTTTTAAAAACATATTAGCAATATTTATGTCTCCCTGAAAGTGGGTGATAAAGAGGGCGTAAAGGATGCTAGCCTTTCTTAGCCAGGGCATAGAATATAAGGAATTACCGTACAGCTTAAAAAAAATTGAGGCCACATCTGGGATATTATGTGTCGTTTTGGCCACCACTGTATACAAATGGATGTGATTGTTCTGGGGAGGGTACAGAAAAGATTCACTGGGATATTGCCTTAGATGTAGTTTCTCAGGTCTAAGGAGAGACAGGATAAACTGGCCTTGTTTTAAGAGAATAAAAGGAAGAATTTTTTGATCTAGAGGATGGTTGGAGTTTGGAATGCACTGCCAGGGAGGGTAGTGGAGATAGAGACTCTCACAATATTTCAGAAATATTTGGACATCATCAAGGCATAAAAGGCTGTGAACCAAGTAATGGAATTACTACAAATGGGTTCTTGATGGTCAGAATGGACGGAGTTGCTGAAATGTGCTATATGGCTCTAACAATTACAATTCACGAAAATAAAATTAGTTGTGGGATCAAGAAGTTTGCTAAACTGTTACTGTGGTTAGGTACAAAATTAAAATCTCAATCTTGAGATTGGTAACAGGTTTTAGGATATTTGATATAAATGAATGTTTCTTTTTTGGTCAGTTCTCTCATTTCCCTTGATTGCAGAAGACAAAGCCACCAAATGGAGCCTGTAGTAAATTGCTGAATCATAAACAACATCGGTATTTTTGTGTTGATCAGTGCATCTTCTGAAATCCAGAAATTGCTGTCATTTGTCGTAGCAAATTCCAAACCATTGAGCTGTTGCCAACCTACAGTTCATTTTTAGAGTCAGCAAAAAAAATCAACTGCTGGAGGAACCAAGCTGGTGCAGGGTTTCATCCTGAGGTGTTGACTATTCCTTTGCCTCCGTGAGTACCTCCAGCACTTTGTTTCTTGCTCAGGATTCCAGCGTCTGCAGTTTCTCTTGTGTCTTCATTTTTATCATCCCCTGCACATTGTACCCCTAAATATTGGGTCCCAGGATTCTAAAAGCACTTTTGACAGAAGGTGCCTGCCCAGTACAGAAATTTATTTTATATCTACAGCATTTTCCATCTTTTACACATTTGTAATCCTCTGTATTTTCATCTAATTTAATCAATGCAGGTTTTGTCTGTTGAGTTCAAGATAAGGTATGCAGCCATAAATGGTGCAATTTTATAACATTTCTGTTATTGTTAGCTGCAAAAGTATGTTTTCCCGATTATATCTTGCCCTTGAGAAACAATGGGTAGACATCAATGTAATCCTTGTCAGTGTGAATGTGTGAAATGCGGTGTCTGTCTATAAAGGGGTCAAATGATGAGCAGTCTGCAATCCCTCCTTTAATTTGAATTTACTTTATTACAGTTTTATTGAAATACTTCATTATTTCCAACAGTATTGGCTATTTGAACCTCTAAAAGTGAACATAGCCTCTTAAATAGTATTTTCCTAAAGATTTATTTTCCTGTTACAGTTTGTCATTAAGGTGATATATATCATTGGTTTAGTGTTCACTTGCAATTGATTTTCCACACTCTGGTATGTTGTAATTGGATTACTAACCATAATATTTAGTTGCCAGAAGGTTTTCACTTATGGTAAGTGTTGAATAAATTTATATCTCTTCAACAAAAAATACAAATTGGTATTAGTTCTTTGTTGCTTACTTGCCCATCTATCACTGAACACCTTTGCCATATATTATTTCTCCATCCTTTGTTTTTGGAAATTTTTTTTGAATTCTTGAACATTTTTCTGTGTTTCTGTTATCTGGGGTTTTCTTGAGTAACATACTGGTTCTACAACCTGAAACCAATCTTGTTCAAACATACTGAATTTCTTCATGCTAATTCTTAGTATCCTCAGGTTGTAATTGGACCACAGCATGATACTTGGTATTCATGCATAGTTTTGATTGCTTTAGTATTTCTAGGCCATTTTGATATGTCTACCATGAGTAGCAGTAATTTTGTCTGGGAAATAATATTTTGCCAAATCTTTTACCGCTGTCAATATAATGAATTTGATGTGTGTTAAGTTGTACTGACCATAAGGATGCCAGATTCATCAGGGATCCCAGGGAGAAAACTTGCATTGTTCCTTGCAATTAATAGCCAGGTAGATGTGTTCCTGATGCACGTAGTTTACTAAGTAAGGGTAGATTCGGGTGTAAATCAGGTGTATGTCAGAAACAGATATCTTCTTCACACCTACCATCACAGCTTAAAAACCTTGAATTGCTAGAGCTATAATCTAGTCATCAGTTTCAGAAATAGGTTTATTATTTGCAATGACTATATTATAGGGTATATGTTATATATTATTCTGGCAGTCTGAGTTACAATCCCACTGAATGAACTTGAGAGTCTGAATACAGTTTAGAAAGAAATGCCACAGGAAGGTGAGGTTAGGTCGAAGACTAGTCATCTTATTGAAAGGTAGAGCAGGCTTGATAGAATTAATGATCATTTGTTATTTCATATTCTCATGTTGGAACAGGAGGGGAAAATTTAAGGAGTAAATATTTAAATTGTATTTGGTCATAAGGGCCTTACAAATATAGCTGGTTATTTCATTTTCATTACATCTACAGCATTGAAATGACACACCAAATCACAATCTTTGTGCTGTGATTACAAGGCATTGTTTGTCCATTGTCCAGTTTTAAAAGGGTTAAATTTAATTTAGCTAAGTGTGGAAAGATAAAATCCATTACATTTCTACACTTGGTTTTGACTCCCCTCCTTTCTTTGGTTACTGTCTCAGGCCAATCCAGATGTTCCTGACCTTGGCACCCTGGTTGACCTTGTGGTTTCCATCACAGGCTCCTTTCTCCATTTCAGTAGTGTTACCTGCCTCTGCCTTTGCCTAAACCAATTAATATTGAGAAGTTCACTCTCCAGACATCATTCCTTCCAGTGTTGGCCTTCAATCCTCCTCTTCATTCCTGCTCATCAGACCTGTTATCCATATCCTGTTCCTCACACCCATCCTTGCCCTCGCTGATCTCCATTCCAACCCAGTTTTTCTTCAAACCTTCCCACAACTTCACTGCTTCCTGTCTCTGTACCATTTTGTAGTCCTGTAAATCAATTCAATCCCCTCCCCACCGAAGCTGTCAGTTTCTCTGATGCTGGCATCTTATGAAGCCCTCATCTTTCCTTCGTGTGCTTTCAGCTGCCCACACTGATTTCCCTCCCCAAGCACTCTGTCTCTCCTCGTCTCAGAACTTTCTTATAGGAATCTAATTCACCCCATTTAACTTATTTTGCCATACATGCCTATTATTCCCTGTGGAAAGGAAATCTTCCTTTTGTCACTCCTTAATAGCTTAGCTCTAATTTTAGTGTTATGCTCCTTTATCTTTAATTAGTTTTATTTTGTACATGTATGAAGGGGACTTCTTTTGTTTTGTTGGTAAGTTGTTGTAGTAAAGGTAGAAAGTAGAAACTCTATCCAAATATCCCAACTGTATTATTGTGCTTAACTACTGACTGTGTGTTTAGGTATTCATCTTGTGATTCTATCTACCTTTTACCATAATTATTTATATTATGGTATCAAGTATATTCCATTTCTTTTATTCACTAATATATTCCTGAGATTCCATTCTGGTCATTTTGTCAGTGTTCATGTTTGCCTCTTCTTGCCTCTCCCTTGGCTAAGAAAGTAAATGAGCTGAAGTTTCCTGGAAATGTATACGAAAGCTGTGACTGTATTCTGTTAATATTGAGTATAAAAGGGTACTAGAAGCCTGGTGTAAGGGCTTTATATCATTCCAATATTATGCTAGTTTCATTGAGCTTGTGCACCACTTTCATCATTCACGAACATTTTTTTGCTGTAACTGTTCATTGCTCATGAATTAAACTCTGACTCTCTATGTAAGCAGCAGTTTACTGAAAACTCTGGGTGCCCTTTTTCTTTGGATGACAGCTCTAAAAATGTGAGTTAATACCAAGATGCTGGAAGTAATATTTTTATTTTCAAAAAGAGAGGCACTAAGATGCCACAGACAAACATAACTTAGAGCATTGAAGTTTATTACTGCCCTTTTATATTGTTACCAACATTCTATGTAGCCCCTTATTATTTTCTCCATTTCCAGGATCTGGGTTTTATGCCATTTGCAAGTTACAGGATATACTAATCCGATTTGCAGAAAATTTCATAGGTTTCTGTCAGCAAGTTTGTCATAGAGATTTGTGTAATTACCAGTAT
>JARFYF010000046.1:15397347-15409334 GCA_030265395.1 Rhina ancylostomus
CATGTTTTTTTATTTGGTGGCGGCAAGTGCACAAGTGTAGAGTGTGCAGTGCTTGCCTGAAGGGCCGTGTCATTTGCAGTGTTTCAAGTAATGAATCCTGGATCTGGGCTCTCTTAGACAAATGACCTGTGGCCTAGTGGCCGTTTGTGGACCCAAATGATTTTGTCAGCTGTCACTTTATAGCCAGAAAAATGTCAAAGCCTGTGGACAAGTGCTGCATGAAGGAATTTCCACCTGCCATTAAATATTCTGTGCTAAATAAGCCCTTGTTAACTAATAAACAATGTGGTCATAAATTACAGAATTCTTCTATGTGTGGCATGCAGACTTAACTCCTTTGCAGTAATGTTTTGTACACCTTTAGAGGGCACGGCATTATACTTTCACGAGATTCCTGTTTATTAAGCAGGTTAAGAATTCAGGGCTTAGAGAAGATTGCATTCTTTTTAACTAGCATTGGCTATTTTAAACCAGGAAGTTTTACTTTGTTTTCATGTTATTATTTATCTGTATTATTCCTGTTGTTATTTCTCTATTTTCAGTGTAGGTTTTATTTCTCATTGTTTCTTTTTTTTGATAATTCAGTTTAGAATTCCCTTCATTTTCTCATTCTTTCTGTGCATATTTTTGGGCATGAATTAACAAAGTTTGCACTAAATTCCTGCTAACTATTTTAACCCATTTAGCGCACATGCATGAAATTAAATCGTCATGGGTTTCATGAACTGCCAGTGTTTTAAAAAGGAAGTATAGAATACTAGTTCTAAAGAGGTAGAAGACCAAATGTATATCAAGGACTTAAAGATTGAAAATTGTTTCTGATCACTTTAGAAGTATAGTTTATAACTAAAGATTTCAGAAACTTTCCTTAAACTAAGCTAATCAAGGCTGCATGTGCTTATTGTGTTTGCAGAAGACAGATTTTTGATTTATACTGACTAAATTTGTCCCTTAGCTGTCACACCTGGTGGTTGAATTTATGGAATGCAACACAGGCAATTTCCACAAACAGCCCACAAAACAATTTAAATTAGTTAGTGAGAAAAAAATTGAAAGATTGTAGCCTTTCATTAAACTAATCTATTTAAACGAAATGGAAGTTTTAAACCATCATCATCTTCATCTGTTTAAATTGCAATATTCTGTAAATCACATAATTCGAGATCGACCGAATCATTAATCATGCAGCTTGCTATAGTATGTTAATAGTTAAAGTCACTTCTGTTTTCAATGCTCATTTCAGTCAAGAACCAGATAGTTAGCTGAGCTGCACGTTATTTTTCAATTTTTGCATTTGAATTGAAGTCTTTCCTCTTTATTGTCTATATGACTTTGGACAATCACAGTCCAGTTCTATCGAGTATGAGCCAACACACATGACACTTGAAAGTTTAGTCTTAATTCAAATTTCAGGCACAGGAGCCATGAAAGATGGATGCTGTGAGATAAAAGAAAACCTCACATTTGTCTAACAAGGGGTTATCTTCTGAGTCTTGGATTCTAATGTATTTTTGAAGAGTGGTGGGAACCTTACCTAATGTTCAGAGTATTTGGTGCCATCACAGAGTGCAATAATAGAGACCAAAGCAGAAAAGCAGTATCTGTTAACCTTTTGAGCATGAAAGCAAAGTTGGTTTAAATTTTACAATTACAATTTCTAATAATTTTACAACATCTCAGAAAAACACCCACTGTGGCACTTTGAAACAAAACTAATTGTCCAGATAGTCACTTCTGTCTCTTGCCTTCAGGTTGTGGAGGTGAGGACACATGAGATGATCGGAAACATAGACATGTGCACGGTAATCTATTTTTTGCCATATTCAAAATAATATACCAATGGCACAAATGGATGGGATGTAATATGACAGTGGTGGCTTACTGCAGAGTAATCCATCTAGTGCTGAGCTTGTTAAATTTGAGCTCAGAAGTTAGAGAATCTGATTTACTCTAGGTTAGTGAAAAATAAATCAATTTTTTCAGCTTTCCTATATTTTCCAATTTTCTGTACTCTCCTGCTGAAAACAGTGATTCATTGTTACTTTAGTGCCAGCAATCCATTGAAATTTCACCCAAATGATTTTTTTTACATTTGTTTAGCACAGTAGGGCAAAGGGTAATACCAACTGCCTTACCACAGTGATATGGGTGAGCATCCATACAGTCCAGTGGGCATGCATCTGGCAATTGGTACAAACTTTTACATACTAAAATGGTTCCTGTATTGCCAAAAAACAATTTGCTCAGTATTCTCGCCTCCTATAATAGTCAGAGGCACCGATCCTCAATGATGATTTCCTTTGATTGAAAAACACTTAACATAATTGTAACGTGGCTAAATTCTCTAATTTCATGCAGAACAAGCATTAAATTTGGTAGTTTTTTTATTAGTGTTAGTGCATTGTTGTACAAACTTAAGTTGCATATAATTGTCTGTTCTGTATATATTGAAATTTATTAGGTCACCAGAAGCATATTCTACTTATCATATTTTAAACTTAAATATTTTTGGTTATCCAGTTGCTTATTTGACTATTTTTGGCAGTTGCATCACACAACATGATAAATTAACAAGGGTAGAAAGGAAACAAATGTCTTTAAGATGCAGTTTATGGATACTGAATTTTTTTTGATTGTTTATAATTGGATAAATAGTGTCCTTCATTGTATCTCAATGTTTCATGGGTGTGTCCAAGGCAAGATGTCAATAAATAGAACAGGAATGTTATACTTTACAAATAATACCGTTTTTTTAAATATTAAATCAATGACTGCACGTGCGCGCGCACACATACACACACACACACAGTCACAAAAATATGTTGTTAACCTTTTCATGAATGTGTTGGCTTTTCTGACCCTGCAGTACATTGGGAAGTGGATAAATTTGGTTACTGTTAGTTAAATTAAAGCTCTTTGCATCATTTTGAAGAATTTTATTCTGTTTGGGTGGAAATAGCTTTAAATGTTAGATGATGATAGTCCTCGTCCTCCATAATTCAGTTTGTTAACAGACTGAACTGTACAGTTCGGGAAATTCCTATGTTCAGCCCATAGTTCACACATTGCTAGCTAATCACAGCCAGAGAGAGCCTGGATTAGGGGCATAAAATCAGCTGGAGTTCCCAGTCACAAGTGATATTCAATCTTAAACTACCCCCTCCAGTATAGCCAAGTAGTTTGCTCACAACCTAGACACTTGCTTACCTCAGGCAAGTAGTCACTTTGTCAAGGTACAGAGAAGCAGGTGGGGCTGGTGAAATGATGTGATTACAAAGAATGTCTTAAAGACAAGGGGCAGGGGGGTACTATTAGAACAATGGAGAGATCTTTTCCTGTCATTAGTTGCATAATAATATCACTCGCCATATAATCAGGATACTCTTAGCTGAAGTACATCCTAGCCATCTTCTATAACTTGTTTGAACATATTGTAATAACATTCACAAGCTGTTTCCCAGTCCCTTCAAATTATTGTCCATTTTTAAAACCTTCAGGGGTGCAGAAATCTGCTCAATAGACAGCCCAAACTGCTTATGCTGCTGATGTAAGAATCAGATCAAACTATTCACATTCACTGTGATCCATATGCATCAGATAACAAACATTCACTTCCAGGCCACTGTTTAGTGCTGTGTGATGGGTTTGATCAGTGAGTTTAAGTCAACTGCAGTTGACAGTGATTCATGGCCAAGCAGACTACTGATTTGCTGATAAAAGCCTTCAATGTGTAAAATAATGTGCATTCACATCTGTATAAGAACTCTTTTAAGTCCTGCATGTAGCAGTAGGTTTTGGTGCATTTGAACATTAATTGGTGTCGGGAAGTACTAAAATTATGCAAGTCTGCGTACTGGTTGGTAGATACAGCCAGCTAGATTTTGTTAACATTTACCTATTTCACTATGGTATATGGATGGGTATTACACCAGTGATCCTTTTTTTGGAGACAATTTGTTTCATCATTCCAGAATTTCAGCGGCTGGGTCTTAACCCTTCACTTCCACCCTACAATTTGTGAGTGAAGTAAAGTTCTTGTTATGCAATTTTTAAAATATTAAAGTTGTGTTTCAAGTCATATAGTCCACAGCACAGTTCTGTCTAGCCCACCTTAGTGAGCAGTAAGCCTCCCACTTTTATTCTCCCACCTGTACCTGCCTGCACAAGCAGCTTGGTCTTTGAAGTTGTCTCATGATCAGTAAGGTCTGCACAGCACAGGGCCTCCTTGCTGCAATAGCAAGCCCCAACCCCAGAAGGTTTTGGTCTATGAATAAACCACATCCCCCATCCCCAACCCCTGGATTACCACTTCTCAAAATTGACAAAAGATTTTGAATGTTTGTTAATTCATAAGTAATTGACAATTTAAAAATCTTAAATTAAAACATACTTGAAATCTGTATTATATTTTTAAAAATCCAAATAGAAAAATAGAACAAGTAGAAAAGGCTTAAAATCTATTAAATTTATTTAAATCAAATTAATTCAGAAAAATGTAATTTACCTGAAACTTGCCTGTCCTCCTTAGCATCGTTCCTGTCCATTGAAATGAATGTAGCGACTGAACCTGCTCCAGTTTTAACCCTGATCCCCTCTGCAAAGTAGTTATGTGCCACTGTCTTACAGGCATTGTTGTAGTTTAGGTTTATTAACTCCAGTTATTCTGTCACCGTTGTATCACCTTGCATATGAGCTATGACTTGAGTGAATTTTTCATACCCAGATTCAGAAATTACCTTCCCATAATAACTCCACACACTAGAATTTACTCTAGCAATGTGAAAGCAGAAAAATTGCCTGACTTATTTTTTAGGCTTGTTGTTCTGTGCCTCTCTGCCCACCCAAAAATGAACAAAGCTATAATTGTAAACTTTGCTGGTATAGTTAGAAACTACGTCAGTTTGGACAGTAAGTATACTAAAATAAGCCAGTGTGTTGAACAGAAAACAATATTTTGAGATATTACATATGTATTAAAGCTAGCATATGGTCTAGTCTTTTTTCAGTATACATTTCATTTTTCTGGAAGCACAGTCATTTACAGTATTATTGGAATTTGTTTTCATGTTCAATATAAAAGCCTTTCAACTTACAAAAACAAGTCTTCTTTAAGAGTGGAACAGTCAATCCATAGCGATTTGTTCTGAATTTATTAATATTAAGGCAAGACTAATATTAAATGCATTATTAATAGTCTAACTGCTATAGGTACCTGCATTGTAGTGGTTCTCAATGTCTTCTAAGTAGTACTGAGCTTTAACTTCCAGTTAACATATTGGAAGGTAGGAGCAACCAGGCATATACCATTCAGCCCCTCTGCTAATCTGTGCCGCAACCCCGTGTATCTGCCTTTGCTCCACAAACTGTCAAAAAGTTGTTCCAAATCTTGAAAGTATCAATTATCCCATCATCCACAACATTTTAGCATGAAAAGAGTTCTAATTTCTGCTAAATTCCTGTGGAAAGAATTACAAATTGATTTTATGACTAAAGCGTCAACTCTAATTTTGGGACACATTGGCTTGTTCTGAGTTTTTCCTTTGCCATGTTAAGTCCTCTTGGTCTAGTATTTATTGGAAGTGGCAAACTGCCCACCCTCACCAGTGACCCCCTGATCAAGACATTCACCAACCCACCCACCCCCCCCCCCCAAAAGGCAGGAGCAAGCATCCAGAGCCAGCCTACTGCAAGAGTATTGAAGGTGTTGTCTGCTACTTAAAGGGATGTTGGGGGTAGAGGGTGTGAAAAGCCGAAACAAACTTTGGCAGCTGGCAAATCCATGCAATGTGCCCAATATTGGTCAGCAATCAAAACTGTCCAAAAATAATATGCCTGAAATTCAAAAACAATAACAATTACTAGTTAATTAAATGCTTCATAAATGCTTAAAATTACCTAAAAGAAAATAATAACAACTTTAAAAGGTATTGCTTGCCTCAGTTCCTTGAAGTCCTTCCCCTCCATTGAGAGTAGTGGAGAGTAGTCCTTGCGTCAGGTCCAACCTGCCACTGGATGTTAGTGCAGCTTCCCCACCATAAAAAGTCTGAATTGCCACAACTTACAAGTTTAGAATCTGAGGAACCACCATTAGAATATATTCAGAAGAAATAACTCAATCACCTGTCAGCAACTTAGGGACTTCTGTATTCATATGAAGATGCCAATGTTACCAAATGCAAGCAAATGCTGAAATTTCCCACATTTTAAATTTCCGACAGTATCTTAAACACCTTGATTGAGTCACTCTTCAATCTTACCCACAAGGGAGTACAAGAATTTTATGAAACCTGATGTTCTAATTCAATAATATTACTCCCCATCCTCCATCCTTGCATCCTTCTGGTGAACCTGTGCTGCACCTACCCAAGGTCAGTTCATCTCAAATGAAGTGTGGTGCTAGCACACATGTATACTGTGGTCCCACAAAGTAATGGAAAATGTTCTGTTAGTCTTTTTAAATCTGTTGTCTTATTTCTTAGAGAGCATCTGGGGCCTATTTGCTGTTCCTTACCTGAATTTCGAATCCTCACAGCAAACTTTAAAGATTTCCATTGCACAGTTTATTTTTCTGTATTTTCATACTCTGTAGACGAGCTACTGAGCATATTTTTGAATGCAGTAATCAATTTATCCTTCTGCATTCTGATAATTTAGGTGTAAAATCATTTTGCTCTTGCATTGTGGGAAATACTGCCAAGCTGGTATTATTACCCTCCCTTATTTTGCTCTGAAAATATTAAGAAACAAATGCATAGCGCAAGACACTGGCAGCGATTCCTTATTGCCTATACGGAAATTGGTTTTCATAACAGCGCATCAGAGTCATTTTCACATATTAGGTAATTAATTAATGGATTTATTGAGTGCAATTTTACAACTTGCATGGTACACCTCTTGATACAAATCTGAAGGGATCCAATTTACATTTGTAAAAGCTCCTTCAATCTGGCCACCAGCTCTTAGGATTTATGTCTGTATGCATAACCACTGTTTTGTATGCATGCCATTTAAATTGTATTTCTGTACTTTATTTCTACTTTGAAAATACGTGACCTCAAAATATATTTAAAGTTAGTTCTTATGATCCCCTAATCTTTCTGCTTTGTAGTTTCCAATGTTTTCTCCTTGTTGTCATCATTAGAAATTTGTAATCTCAACCTGTGCATGTATTTCTATGCGAGGGAGAATGTGTAGTGAGGTATGTTTATGTGCAGATGTTCTGTTATATGCATGTATCTTCAAGGTGTAGTTGTATTTGCCTGTGTATTCCTGTACGTGTTTGAAAACTGAACATTTCAAATATTGATGAGAGGAAAAGATGTGATGAGATAACTCAGTATGACATTTTTTCTGTAATTTTTCCTTGAATCTCTGACACCATTTAATGTTTATTCCAATTCTGGATTTAACTTGGTGTTAAAGTGAGTCTAGCTCCTAGATTCCTTTGATTATGTACATAATTTTTGTACGTCTGGATCTTTGTTGTATGGTTCTGATAACAAAATGTATGTTGGAAGAAAGGGGATACAGCTACAAAAATAGTTTATTAATAAAGTAATTCTACCATCACTAAAGCAAAGGAGTTGCAATGTGCAACTACCTTCAGCTTTGTTTAAAAATTAGAATAAAGGTGGGATTTAATGGTGCTGTTCATAGTTTTCAAATGGATTTATCTTGCTTTTACACTGCACATTATTAATGGAGTTTGAAGCACAGAAACAGTATGCCTATAAAAATCTGAAATTATAGTCAACATATTTCAGGTTGATGGTTGCCTTTACTTTTTGTCAATAAAACATAGGATGAGTTAACAATACAGAGGCAAATATATTTGCTTTCTGTCTCTCTTACAGATTTATTAATCATTTTGTAGGCAGTGAGCATACATACACTACAGGAATAGCTTTGGTCTCCAAGAGGCCCACTGATGTGTGTTGCTGGGAGCTGCTTTGCTGCATGGCTAGTCAGCAGAAGAACGGTGGAGACTGTTTTATTGTTTCTGGTGGAGCAAGCTAGGCTGATTGGAAAATCCAATGAATTTAAATTGCAGAGCTACTTTTGTACCAGAGACAAATAAAACATATAGCTAGGAAATGCATGTGGCCAAAATATCACCTGCAGGGTGTTGGGAGGTGGGGAGCGGAATTCTTGTTTTTATATAAAGGCATGCGTGACCTCTGAATATCTCAAGGCACTTTACAGCCTACTTCTGAAGAGTGTGGTTATATTATAGCTTACTACTAGAACTGGTAGATGACTGAATGCCATTGACAACTTGATATTTGTGCCAGTCAAATTGCCTACCTCTTTAGTGTATCTTTTATACATGCAGCTTGTATCCCACTGTTCATTTAACAAATAACTCCTTGTGTGCACTGCCTTCGTTATATTCCCACAATATTCAAAATAGAACTTCATACAAAGTCTTCTTATGAAATTGATTTTTTCACCTTTTAATATATAATTTGGTAAACTAAACGTAATACATTTAGAATCTGTTGATACTATTTCAACAAGCATAAATTTAATCTGAATGCAATGCTTCCAAGATGAATGTTATATAATAGTACGAGAATGGTAATAACTAGACTGTGTGAATAATACCATAGGCTGAATCCCAAAGGTAAAGACAGTTACAAGGATATGGTCTTAATTAGACACTATCTAAAAGAGTCGATGATTTCAAATATAAGCTAGTTTTGTTATTGTGAAAGTACTGTAGGAAATCATAAAATGAAACATCACATTGTGAGCATTTTGTCTAATATCATAGAACAGTACAGCACAATACAGGCCCTTCAGCCCACAGTGTTGTGCCAACCTTTAATTATTCCCATTACTCTGGTCTTTCTCCTTAGCCCTGCACTTTTTCCTCCTGTTTGGGAGTTTAATTAAATCCTTTTTCAAAGTCATTATTAAATCTGCTGGCCTGCCCTTTCATGTAGTGATTTCTAGATCTTAACATTTTGCTGCTTAAAGAAAAGATCGAGTAGGATAAAATGTCACACAACATTGTGGGCTGAAGGGCCTGTACTATTGCTGTAGTGTTCTATGTTCTAAAACCTCCATAGCATCTGGTTCTTCTATCAATTAGCTTAAATCGGTCTCCATTGTTTACTAATCCTCCACCACCAAATTTTTTTTATTTGCCCTTTCAAAGCCCTTTAGGTTTTTGAATCCTTCTATCAGATCCCTTAACCTCTCTCCGCTAAGAAGTGTAACCTAATTTCTTTAGTCTTTTCCTGTACCATAATAAACTACCTCCATTTTCTTTCCACTATTTGATTGTCTATGGTATAGGTTAATATACCAGCAGTATATTAGCTCCTGTATGTTATAATTTCAACCAAGTAGATTCTGTCCTTGAAGGTAAATCATGTCTTTCTGTTGCTCTCATTATGTCTTTGCTATTTCATTTTTTTTCCACCTCCTTGTTTCTTCTCAACTTTTCCTGAAGATATTGTGGCCAAGGATATGATGTGCACATCCACCCCTTGCTTGATCCAGGTCTCTCTTATTGCACAAAATCATAATCCGTTCTTGCTGCTGTGCCTGCAGCCGATCAACCTTCTTCACTGTACTTGGACGTTTGCTGCCACCTTAGTCTGCTTCACATTTCCCAACTTTTTGGTCCCTGATTCTTCTAATACTATTTACCTCTTTCAGTGCTTTGTGCTGTTGTGTCCTTCCACATGTCCCTCAATTTTGCCTCAATTCTGCCTCAATTCTCAACTCTCAACTCTCAAGCCTCAACTCTCCCTCAATTTTATGGTATGAATATTGGCTGATCCCTGTGGCATTGCTTACAAGTCATCAAGAATCCACTGCAGTTCTGATGTTCAATTATTATGCTACTCTGTACCTTTAAGGCCATTGCCTGAAACACTTCATCTGAAGTAGTAGTCTGAAGTTCCATAATCGGAGGTTTTTTTTGGAAGGAAGTTGTTTGGACTCTTACTAGCTACTTGCTTTCTTGAAGCCAGGTAGAAATTATCTGGCAAATTACTCCCCTTTTTGTGCATTTTGTATATTGTTTGGTTTTGATAGATGTCCAATTTTGTAAGAGAAGCTTTCATTAACTTTGTGTGTGTTCTTGCAGAAGTTAGCAGTAATTAAGATGTACAATATTAAAATCTCAGAAAAATAAAATCTTTTCTACATTTTTGTTTTGTGTTAATATTTAATCCTGTAAGAAGTATACTGCACAATATGCAAAAGGCAGGCTGTTTTGATTGTACCACATGCAAAAGAGCAATCCTTCACAGAAATTATGTTAAAAAAAATATAACAGATACAAGTTCCAAAATGCCTGCGTGGATCAGTATAGATCTTTTGAACTTGTTCCAAGTTGGAAAGCTTACTCATGCTTATCACTGTTCTACTATTTTGTCACCATCAATTATAGAAAAAAGAATTTGGTAATTACTTTTTCCAATTAATTACAAACGTTGTTTTATCTAAAGGTAAATGAACTATCATTTTGTCTTTACAAATTAGTTACTCAGTTTAAAAATCTGGCCCTTTTCATTTGTTTCGAACTAGTTGTTCTTGCAAGGGAAACTAAAGCAAGGAAAGGTATATTACACCAGAGCTGTTGATTTGCCATGACTAACAAAGTTTCCCCATGTTTTCAGTATAAAGTGTGAATAAGAATATAAGAACAGGAAATGTGTCAGAAGAAGGCCCTTCCATTCTTCAAACTTGCTGCAGCATTCAATATATTCATGATTGGTCCTGGATCTCACATTCACTTTCTCACTCAGTCATTATGTCCCTTTATCACCTTGTGTTTCAAAAATCCAAGGTGGAGAATTCCCAAGATTTACAACACTTTACGTAAAGAAATTACTCTTCCAGTCCAAGATGGCTTGCCCCTTATCATAAAATTATGCCTTCTCATTCTGGAGTTGCAAGCTAGAGGAAACAGCTTCTTGGTATCTATCATGTCAGCCTCTCTCAGAATCTTTTGTTCCTCAATTAGATCACTTCTCATTATCAACAATCTAAGACTTACTATTTACTAGTTTCTGTTTTTTGAATCTTCCTACCAATGTACAACCTTGTATTTTTATTTTTTCTTCATCAGAGTAAATTAATTAAATTGGAAACAGTACAGGGACCTTTACTGATCCTGAACCCAGTTGTTCACCTTTCTTTGAGGTATCTCATCAAATCTCATCAATCCCTTTTTAAAAATAAAAGTTCTAGATGTACTACTTTCACCATTTACCCCTTTTCTACCCTACTACTTAGATGCTCAAAGAATGCTAAAGAATTTAGTAAATATTGTTTTTTGTGGTAGGGAAATTATTGGAGCAGGTTCTTAGGGATGGGATTTACTCACATTCAGAAAAGCATGGACTTATTAAGGAAAGTCGACATGGCTTTGTGTGGGGGAAGGTCAAGTTTTACAAATCTGAGTTTTTTTTAAGGAGGTGATGAAGCTGAGGGTAGGGCATGGTATTATCTACATGGACTCTTAGCAAAGTATTCAACAAGCTACCTCATGGTAGTCTGATCCAGAAGATTAAGGCACATATGATCCACGATAACTTGGTAGACTGGATTCTAAATTGTCCTGGCCATAGAAAACAGGGTAGTGGTGGAAGGGTGTTATTTTGATTGGAGATCTGTGACCAGTAGTGTTCTACAGGGATCAGTGCTGAGACCACTTGTTTGTGATAAAACATAGGGTGTGATAAAACATAGGGGGCTGATTGGTAAGTTTGCAGGCAACACAAAAGTTGGTGGAGTTGTGGAAAGTGAGGAGGGCTGTGAAAGGAAACAGTTGTGTGTGTGTGTGTGTGTGTGTGTGTAAAAAGAAATACTATCTCGATGGAGAAATGGCAGATGGACTTTAATGTAGACTAGAGAGAGATGTTGCACTTTGGAGGTCAAATACAAGAGGAAGGAAACAGTGAATAGGCAGGACTCTAAAGAATATTGATGTATAGAGGGATCTTGGCATTTAAGTCCATAGCACCCTG
>JARFYF010000046.1:15409434-15423075 GCA_030265395.1 Rhina ancylostomus
CCCTGGAGATATTAACATCAATCTTTATATTTTTTGCTAATGTATTCTCATTACTTAGCTTCAGTTTTTTGGTTAATCATTGTTTCTTTAAATTTTCTAATTCTCTCGCTTACTATATTTTTGCCCTACTAATTTAATACCATTATTAACCTGCATAGATAGCCAAAACTTAACATTTTGTTAAGAATTTTGAATTATTTCTTTCAACCTTTCAGCCTCCATAGTTGGCTTGAAATTAAAGGCATTGGTTTCTGAGAAAGGTGCATGCCTCTTGAACTATATCCAAAATTATATTAAATTGTGATCATTTCCAATTAATCTTGTCTCATCACACAGGATAATTTGTTTTTATATATTCATTCAAGGGATGTGGGTTTGGCAGGCTGAGCCAGCATTTAATTGCCCATTCCTAGTTACCCTTGAGAAGCTGCCATCTTGAACCACTGCTGTCCTTAAGGTGTGGGTGCACCAACAATGCTGTTAGGGGGAGTTCCAGAATTAGCACCCTGCAGTAGTGAAGGAATAGCGATATATTTACCGGGTTGGCAGGACAGTTCTTGACATTGTTTCTGGTGTTTGGGTGGATTCCAGGGGATCTGTCTGGTTTTATTTCCTTGCGGCTTTCTAGTGGGTTATTACAACTGAATGGCTTATTACAGCTAGGCCATTTCAGAGGGCTATATGGACCTGTAGGTCAGACCAGGTAAGGATGGCAGATTTCCTCCCCTCGTGAACCAGATGGGTCTTTATGACAATCAACAATAGTTTTCATTGGTCATCATTAGACTTCTTAATTCTGAATTTGAATTTGAATTTGAATTTATCACCATCTGCAGTGGTGGGTTTCAAACCCAAATCCTCAGGATTTTAGATTATTAATCCAGTGATAAAACTGCTGCGCCATCACCTCCCCTAATTGTTTGCTCCCTACGTGGGCGGTCATCCTCCTAACTACTTTTGCCAATTTGATTTTCCCAGCCCAGTTGAATTGGAGCCTGTTTCAATGGAATAGCTCTCTCTCTCTCCCAGTAATGGTGCCAATGTCCCAACTATTTAAACTGTCTCCTGGGTCCCACAGTACCTTGTCACAAACATACAAATTTCTGAACCATTCTACCCTATGTCAATGTGCTAAATATTGAGATTATTACCCTTGAGGTTTTGCATTTTAATTTCTTCGATTCTTCATTAATATTACCATCAGAGTCACTGGTTCTCATATGAACCACACTAACCGATACTCCCCTAACACGCAAGATTCTTGTCTGCTGTTGTTTGGGACCAGTAGCTGCCCTTTTGTGGCTAATCCCCATTTAGTTTAAACTAAATACAACTTTGCTGTGCTAAACTTATGCCAAGTTGCACTTTCAGAATATCCATGGGATGCTCACTATTGAAAGGGGTAGTGATAAAGGCATTTGGCACATGGACACAGTTTCTCTCATCTGCATACAGACGTGACAGGATTTTAGACTTTAGTGTGTATTAGGAATGTAAAGCAGGCTTTTAATACTGATATATTGAGTCACATTTTTATTTTTAATGGTTTTTACAAAATAATCTGGGAATACATACTAACAATTGCACTGTCAAGTGAATTTTACTCAGTTTCTATCCTTGTATTTGATTTCAATCACGGTTCACCTTTTCTCTAAAGAGGTTTTAAAACAAGAGATTTACAAAATACCTGCAATTTTGAAAAACATTACAAGTTAGAATGTAAGAATCATCTGCAAAATAAACGTAAAACTTTGTGGCGAAGCTGGTTGCCTGCTAAATTTTCTAATTTCCATGCATCACCAACTTGAAAGGTTGTTGCAGTCCTGTCAGAAACCAATTTACTAGATGCAAATTTATCTCATTCTCTCTGTATCAGTGTCTTTAAAGCCCTATATAATTGGTCAATCTGAATAATGTCTATTAAAAGCCTCATTCAAACTCTCTTTTCCACTCTGTTAATATTGCAGAACAAATTGAATCCTAAAAAAAACAGATTTTCTTATTTTATTCCTTAAGGCAATAACATATTGGATTGCAGAATGCTTGCATACTGTTTAAAGGTTAAATTCTAAATCTACTACTTTCCTGGTTAAGTTGTTTTCTCACATTTATTCCTATCTGCACCTTTCACAAGTTCTATAAAGCTGTTAAAGATTGGTTTGTGTGTGAGATCTTGTATGCATGGGTGTAGATAAAGTAGGTGAAACATTGAATACAGAATAGAAAGGAATAATTTACCAAAAAATAAACTATCAAATAGTGTCAGTCCTAATAACAGAAAGCTCCCACAGGCACAAATAGGTTATAGACCTGCTGGACAAATGGAATATCCCCTGAAAGATAACCATTGAGTTATAAATCCTGTCTGTATCCAGTACATTTGTTTGTTGCAGTTCCAATTGAATTCCTAGCTTTTCATTCAAGTTTGTTTCTTTACTTAGATTGTATTGTTGGAAGTGGGTCTTTAATAGTGCAGCAGGTAAGCCCCATTACTGTCGAAAGCATGTTTGTGTATTCCACTGCCTCTTAGCTCTCTGCTCACATTGTGATGTTGAGAAGATATCCAAGATACAGAACTGTCAAGGACAATGGCTAATAAGGAGAGGAAGAAGATGAAGTTGGCTAAAAAATGTCTAGAGTGGCACTGTGATCAGATAAATGGGGCTGGGCAGACGGGCAGATTAAAAAAAATCAATTCAGTTTTCAGGAAAAACATCTTTCTTTAGAAAGGGTGATTTGTTTATTTAATAATGAAATGTGAAATGAAACAGAATAACAGATACATGCATGGCCATGGTAAGGAGGTTGTACTGTAGTAAGAGTATTGTTACGCTAAAGAAAAACTTGATAAAATGCACACAAAATGCTGGAGGAACTCAGTCCTGATGAAGGGTCTTGGCCCAAAGTATTGACCGTTATTTCCCTCCATAGATGCTGCCTTACCTGCTGAGTTCCTCCAGCATTTTGTGAGCATTGCTCCAGATTTCCAGTATCTGCAGCCTCTCTTGTGTCAGCTCTTGATAATATCTTGTTGTAAACTTGCATTATGTTCCTAATAAACATTTTTTTAAAGGTGAAATTAGATCTTGTATTGAAAGTTGGACTTAATCAGAATTGTGTAGACTCCCTCTCTATTGTTGTCCAATATTGTATCTAAGATCAACTAATTCGGCTGATTAAATTAGTTCTCATAATATGTTATCCATCTTGTTAATCATTGTTAGTGGCAGAATGGCAATAGATTCAACCTATTGACCTTTATTAATGGCTTTAGATTTATTATTAACCAGTTCATGTTTTTAGAGCATTTATTTGGAAGAAACATTTCACTCCAAGGCACTATCATCATGGAAAATATTAGAAAAGTTTGAACTATTCCAGTTTTTAATTTACAGTTATACAATTTTGGGTGAAATGTTTAACTTTAGCTCTTCCACTGTTCTGAATCCAGGTATCACTTTGAACCACATGCATTGGGTATGAATCTGTATTTCTATTTGTAGTGCTATCTTAATCATTTGCCAACTTGACAACATTTCCCATTGATCCAATAGTTATATTCACAACAAATGGGGCTAAAATGTGCCAAAAAGAACCACAGACCATCAGCTGTCCATGTCTCCACAAAGTTTAGTCCTTAATCTGCATGTATTGTGATTCATGTTTCTCTTTCTAAAGTGTTAAAGGTTGTTACAAAACTATCATGACAAACATGTTTTCAATGAGTCTGACTATCCACTGTACCCGAGGCTCACCGTTGAATCCTGTGGCACACCAGTGAAATGCTGGAGAGAAGGTGCACATCCAGCCTTCGGTTTATTACCAAGGAGAGCTGACACAGGAATGGTAACCTTAAGAGGTTGCCAACCCTGTGGGGGTGGGGGGGGGGGTGGAGCAAATGATTATCTTATTTCATTGTTTTTATTACTCTTCTCACTTTTTAATATAACAAATCTATTTTAGTAGTTCTTAAATGTCTTTCTCTATCAGATAGACATTTAAAAACATTTATAGAGGCTCTTACAACCTTTGACAGGCCAGCAACTGTCAAGGGTTGTTCAAGGGAGCAATACCCAAGACCTGGCTGCTGAGAAGCCACTTTTACTTAAAAGAAGCCTGTTAGGTACAGAGGCAGGGTCATTCAATCTTCCTAAAGTGGAGAAAGTAAAGGTGGGCAGATACTGCAGTCAGCAAGATCAGGCAATGGATTGAATCTAGAACTATCTGTTTTGGTCAAATCTTGCAGAATACTAACATTCAATAATGTGGATTTAATGCAGTTCTTTGAATTTTTATAGGATGATTGGCTGATTAAAGAATTTAAGTAATAGTGAGCTGTTTGTGAAAAAGTGGCCTGACTCCTCAAGTTCCAGTGACTGTAGCATTAGTGAACAATGAAATAATTAACTGTAATTTTCTGGCCTCTGAACTACAATATCAAATCAGCTGCAAAAGGTACCTTCAGATTGCAATTATGTCCTCAGGGCTGTCTGAATTAAACCAGGCTATTAGTTTCCCTTGTAACCTGAGGGCATTATTTCAGTACACAGCCCTCAAAAGCTAAAATATTTACAGAAATCTGTACACCAGACATCATTTTATAATATATACTTTAATAAATACAGTGCCACAGCAGCAGAAACCTAAAAGGCTCTAATAGTACATAATAAAGCACACTTGTAATTATAAAAGCTGTTAAATTGTTGAATTTGGTCCCTCTCTTTAGTTTTTTTACATTTCCTGATTTATCTCTAAATTAGAAATATATTTTAAAAGAGCAAAAATAGTGTGGGGGAGGCAAAGTCAGGGGGATCATTTTAAAATTCTATTTAGATGCAACTTCGTTTCTGGGTTTGACTGTATATCAATTGTTCATAATGTCCATTAAAGAAAAGAACCAGCAGCCTTGGATGCTGTACTCTATTTACAGATGGAATGAAACAACTAGCATAAGTGAAAATCAGTACAATTATTTTTCTCTATTTGAACTTAAGTTTTGATTCCAATTTTTTCTCTTTTGCAGACGTGTCCCATGAAGTGATTTCATATGTACTGTGTAAGATACACAACCATCAAAAACTTGAGAGGAGCATCAACAAAGAAAAGCACAAGTTTAAAAAAAACACATTGGACCCATCTGCAAGTTGGAGGAAGTCAAATGGCCATCTGCTTTTATCTGAAATATTCTTTGGCTGTATTTTGAGAAAGTCTTAACTGCAAACAGCACAGCCTGCACAAAGTCTGATGGATATCAGTGACTGTTTGCGGTCTGGTCATAAATCATAATGCATGAATGGCACACTCTACAACCTATTGAGCAACGTTTGTGAAAAGTAGCGGCAGTGTAATCGATTTTTGAACTCCCATCTCAAACACATGATGAAAAACCGTTGTGCCAACTGGTTATGTATTCATGGAATACTAAATAAACTTTATGAGGTAATTTGAAGCCTGACACACAGTGACTGGAAGATGAAAACTAATAGCAGAAGAAATCTACCATGCGCATGAATATCGTGCAGTTGTATTGATCCTGCTATTGGAGAGAGAGAATAGTGCAACATCTGTACATCAGTCATAAGCCTGAGAACGTGGATAGTCAGTGGTTTATTGTTGATTTTCAAAATTAATAGCGAAGAATTTCACTGAATTTCTATTTTTGTATATTTTTAAGTAGCCAGTGGGAAAATATTCCTAATGATCCATTGCTATTGTTATTCTTCAGTATATAAAATACTGTACTATCTGTTTTTGAAATTTTCATAACTATTTTTGTCTTAAAATTAAGCTCAGCTTTTTCACAAAATTCAGTAAAAGGTTAACAATTTATATCATTGGTGTCTTCAGCTTTGAACTAAAATGTTTGCAATATCAAACATTTAAATAGAACAGCAAGCTGAGTGTGGGTAGTCCCAAACCTTACATGCAATACAGAATGGAAGAATCCAATACAATGATGAGTTTATAACTGCAAACCTAACGCAAATGTTGAAAATTTCAAATGGATTGTCCCACTTCCTTACCTTTTGAAGGAGTATTTATCTGATGTTTGAGCAAATATAATTTTTTTTAAAAACTAGTAGTTTCATAGTTTGTAGTATAGCAGGTGTTAAAAAGCAGTTACATTAGCATATTGCATGTATTTACATCCATAATGGGTGCTGGGTCTGAGCTGAAGGTTGAAGTATGTATTTCTTTATTACATATGTGAATGTACATATTCACATAAAACATTGCATTCAGAACCTTTAATGTTACAGGGTTCAGCACTTTTGGCTTTAAACCACAACTGCTGAACGCAAGCTTAAAATTAAGATAAGTAATTTGTCTCTTGTGTTTATTATATGTCACTTCGAGTGTTTCATGCCTTTTCTTATTACATTTACGTTGCTGTTCCTGGGCTGCTCAATTTATGGTTCTTTAATCTCATGTTGGAAAATTTTTATCATCATTTGGGAATCTAACATTGAAATGATGCACAACATTTTTACAATAAAATTCATGGTGTGAATTTAGAACATTGAACTTTTTACAGAATTCACAAGTACACTGTTTCATTTTCCTAAGATAAAATTTACAACAAAGTGAAGTCAGTTTAGTTTTGACACAGATGTGTTTCTTGAATCATTGACATTTTGACCCTATCGTTGCAGTACTATTTTAAGCAGCACACTTGTGTATAATAGTCCTTACAAATACATCCACGGTGAAGGCCCAATTTCAAATTTGACTTGATCAGTGTAATTAGAAGCATTTGCCCAATCTGATATCTATCATGTTAAAACTGAGTAAAATGTTCTAATACACCCTAAGCGAAAATGGGTGGCACAGCAGTTTGGTGCCAAAGACCATTTCAGTCATTGGCCCTTCACTGAAAATATTAGATCCACATTTTCAGCACAGTTTCTAGTGAGAGGGAGAAGGATTGGCATCTAAATGCCCAATTAAACCTGGGCTGTGGTTGGGGTTTGAGATGCAGCATTGGAGCCTCAATCTTGGAAATGGACGTGATTAGGAGACCAACATTTGTGATGTTGAGTCTGTTGGTGAAAAGATCAGGACCACCAGTGTGTTACTGGGGCCGTGGGACATTGGGTGATCTAGACTGGCCTTTCAGTGATGGGAGTGGGGGAATCAATTGCAAATATATATATAGTGGGGTAAGCTCTGGAACTATATAAGGGCACACAAAAGGAAGGGGGATATCAGGATTGGGACAGTAACTAGCAGTATCAATGATTGATAGGGGTGGGAATTAGGAACAAGCAGCATCGATGTAGGAATGATCAGGTTGTGGTGGATCCATTTTTGAGTCTCAGCTGATATCAGATCAAGAGCTGGCCTGGAAATTGTTGGGTGATGGGGGCCAAAAGTAATAAGAGTACTGGTGTATTGCATCACTCAACGACATAAGTAATGACCTCAGATAGCAAGTGCTACACTGGGAAGACCAAGTTCTGGGAATGCACATGACTGGTTCTTCCAGGATTACATGCTCTAAGTTTCCTCACAGTGCTCCAAAAAGAGCATTACATGGGGAATGATGTTGTCCCTTGCCCTCCTGATTTGGAAATTGGGGCACAGGTGCAAGGCTCATGCCCAGAAATGTTCACCTGGATTGTCAGAATGAAGGATTACCACATTTCACTTCAGCAAAAAATGTTTTGCAACTTGAAAAAGTAGCATTGTGCACTCAAATTCCTAGATTTCTATGTCTCAGATTGGTACTAGGCTTACCTAGGTTTTGTTTGGGTGTTTAAAAGTGCCAGAGCTGTCTAGATGTATTCCCAAAATCCACCAGTTTCCAACATTTTTAAAAGAAAGCCTCATTTGCTCACATTTGGTAAAATAGACACCTACAACCACAAGTGTCTGATGACATCTTGGCAGTTCCTTTAAAGCATATGATCTGCCCCATGATTTGGAGCCAGGCTTTTTAGTGTTAATACAAATACATAGGTAAACATTTGTTACATGTATACAGAGATTACATATTTCAGCATGGTGGTTTGCTGTTGAACTAAATTATTCTCAAAGCTTTTTGAAAATAAGTTTGTGTATAGTTTTCTTTTAACTGCAGTAACTTGTATTTCTCCAAAGTCAGTGCTCGATCCCTGTTGCTGAATCCAAATATGGCCTGGGCAAACTGAGGAACAAAAATGATGTCTTTTACTGTCAGTGCCCTTGTTCAGCCGACTGTGAAACCTGATAGCAGAATAGTTGCTATCAACAACTGTCAGTTCCGTCTAGCGATCGGTAAGTTGCTCTCTAGTTTACAACTCAGCCAATTTTACCATTTAATCACTTAGTACACATTGTAACTCAGCCAATCATCTCTTGTAGCATTGCTCATTACGAAAAAGAAAAATAATTTATCTTCCTGCAATTATCATCCTTGATCTGTCTACCACATTACTGCTGACTTGCACTCCTCTTCACATCATTCTTTTTTCCCCAACATTTTCTCAAATTTTACATGTCTTTCTATCACTATGTGTCCCAGTGTCTTGATGCTCTTACATATATTCCTTTGCCAATCTAATCAATTTCTACCCCTTTTTGAAAGCCTTATCCATCAGCCCGGCAGTCTGCCTTCACTGGGTCAGCAGTGAGCATTGGGATCGGCTGTCGAGACGTAATCCAGAAGCTGTGGAGAAAAATACAGATGAGGGAAGAGTGTCAGGCTCAGAATTCAGCTTCATTTAAGAATATTTTCCCAGACATTTAATATTTAACATCTTTTAAAAAGAGTATTGAATATTTGTACAAATCAGTTAATTTTCAACATTTACCAGGAAATTATTACATTATTAGGTTTGTCTATGCTTAATTATTGGGAAAGTAAACATACTTTTAAAAATATGATCCAATGTAATAGGACAACTAGGTTGAAGTACCTTCATCAAACTTGTATGGTTAATCTACTGTAGATTTGATCTTTTAGTTGATAGCAATCTAGGATATTTCTGCACTAACATCTGTACTGTTTCAATCAAGTTAACGATTTTCTATAACTTGCATTATATCCTTTCCCCTCCCTATTGAATGAAATTGTACTGCATCCTGTACCTCAGATGCTCCACACATGAGGGCCATTGAGAGGAAGGAGCTACCTTAAAACTGTATATCTTTGGAAAAGTGAGATTTTTCCTTCAATCTGCTTTAAGGTTTACTAATTTTTGTATTGTAAGCAGGTAAATGGATTACTTACAAGCGTGAGGATACGCTTAGTAGTACCAGAAAGATGTGCATATGTTACGTTAAGTAATGGTTTACTCTGAGCATTTCAAATAAACCATTAATAATGGGATTATAGGTTTTCTGCAAAATATGTGAGTACATTTGTTTTATGCGAAAATACTAAATTTTGGTTCACACTGCCATAAATCTTTTGTGAAAATCATATGCAACTCTTAAATGGAAACACTCCATTTATTGAATAGGAATGCATATTTTTTTCTACAAGTATTATTTGTTTGATACTTTTAAAGTCTAATCAAAGAGACTACAAAATCTTAAATGGAATCTTAGTCACATTGAAAGCTATCTGAATTTTTATGCAACATTTATGCATCTTTATAAATTATCTCTCTGAAATACATACATGCACATGAAACTGTAGATTATATTCTTTAAATATTTACATGCCACCCTGTATCTGCCAGTAGTTTGCTGGGTGCAACCACAATAAGATAATTAGAACATTGGCTGATCTAGCCATGGCATTGAGAGGGCATGGTCTGGTGCATGATTATGTTTAAATTTATGAAATGCTCCAATGGATTAGAAGCGGGCTGTTTCTGTTAATTGAGGGGTCAAAAAATAAAATGAGGTGGAACAGTTTTGGAACAGAGAAACTCGTGAGATCAGGACACTTTTCACTGCTAAGACAGGGAACCTTGCCTTGCTGGGCAACAAGGGTGAAACAAGGCAGGGAGTCTGGAGAAGGACTTGAACAGGTTAGGAGAGTGAGCAAAGAAGTGGCAGATGAAATACATTGTAGGGAAATGTGGGGTTATGCACTTTGGTAGGAAGAATAAAAGTGTACACTATTTTCTAAATGGTGAGAAAATTAAGAAATTAGAGGTGCAAAGGGACTTGGGAGTACTATTTCAGGATTCCCTTAAAGTTAATTTGTAAGTTGAGTCTGTTCTAAAGAAGGCAAATGGAATATTAGTATTCATTTCAAGAGGACTAAAATATAAAAGCAAGGATGTACTGAGGCTTTACAAGGTATTCGTCAGACCGCATTTGGAATATTGTGAGCAATTTTGGGACTTGTGTCTAAGGAAAGATGTGCTGGCCATGGAGAGGTCCAGAGGAAGTTCACAAGAATAATCCCAGGAATGAAAGGCTGAACACATGAGGAGCATTTGACGTCTCTGGGCCTGTACTCAGAAGGATGGGGGGAGATCTCATTGAAGCCTACAGGATACTGAAAGGCCTGGATAGAGTGGATGTGGAGAGGATGTTTGCATTAGTAGAAAAGTCTAGGATTCGAGGGGGCAGCCTCAGAATAAAGGGATGTCCTGCCTTTAGGAGATGAGGAGGAATTTCACCAGAGGCCAGTGAATCTATGGAATTCTTTGCCACAGAGGGCTGTGGAGGCTAAGTCATTGGGCATATTTCAGGCAGAGGTTGATAGGGTTTTGATCAGTAAGGGGATTAAGGGTTACGGGGAGAAGGCAAGAGAATGGGGTTGAAAAAAAATTAGCCATGATTGAATGGTGGAGCAGGCTCAATGGGCCAAATGACCTAATTCTGCTCCTATATCTTATGGTCTTATGGGTCGAAAGAGTGCACTGGAACAGAAGAAACCTGAGTCCTTAGGGCCATCAATCATCGAAAGTGGCAGGATGTATTCATAGAGCTTTTAGCAGAGTGTATGGAATTCTGGACTTTATAGAGACGGAGAGGACACAAACAGGTTATGTTGAATCATTATAAAACACTGGTCACAATACAATTGGAGTACAAGATCCATTTCTGGCCATGGTCTGGAACTAATCACCAATTCATTCAGGACTTTCAAAAGGGAATGGGATAGGCATCAAGGGGAAATAATTTTCAGGGGCTGCTGGGAAAGAGCAGGAAAATGAGATTGTTCCACAAGAATCCAGTATGTACCATTCACACTGCCTCCTGTGTCATAATGATCCTATGGTTCCATTTTTACAGGAGTGACTATGAAACAATTTAACAATGAGCACTGCAGCATCTGCAGTTTTTATTTTTACTTGCTTGTTGAATTGATTGCCGCTTTTCTTCTAGAAATGCCTAACCTGAAGAAGTTCTCCTCTGTGCTGTAATGGGATTTCCTCTTTTGCCTTGTTCACCCTTACTGGAGCTTCTTTCCCTTCATTTCTTTGAAGAGGCTTTGGAGTTCTGACAAAGGGTCTGCAACTTAAAATGTTAAATCTGTTTTTCTTTGCACAGATACAGTCTGAACTGCTGCATATTTCCAGCATTTTCTGTTTTATTTTAGACTTTGACTTTATTAATTTCACTGGAAGGGGACAACTCAGTGGGAGGAAGATGCGTACATACTTGCCAAGAAGCTGAAGAAAGTTGGTGCTCTGCTACTGAAATGACAGCAGCAAGGACCTTGCAAGAAGTTGAGGACTTTGCATAAGTGGAATTCAAATTGTTGATCTTAGTCATCTTTGATACAATCCAACAGTCGTATGCCTTGGATATAAATAGGATTATTTATAATAAATATTATTTCATCATATGTTTAAAGTCAAGCACCTTTTAGAAAGAATGAAACTGAGTTCTCGAAGAGAAAAGATTCTTTCTCTTGAAGGAACTCCACACTTGACAAAGTAGTATCTACAAAGGTGAATACTCCAACTTGTTTCCTTTGTTTCATATTCTTCTAATGTAAGCACTTTTTGCTTCTGTTGGGCCATATCAGAGACTACAGGTTAGGTATAATTTGCAGTGGGCCAAATTAAAAATAAAAGTCAGTTTGTCTTATTGCAGGGACTTTGGCAAATGCTTTGTGTCTGGTTAGAAACCAATGCATACCAGGCAGTAGAGCAGAGACTGAATTTGACTATAATTCTTGCATCTCCTTTACCACCTACAGATTAGCTCAACTATCGTTCATTCTAACTGAGCGCCATGTTGGCATAAAAACAAATCTTTTGGGGTTTTGGAAATTACCTGGTGCGCATACACACACACTGTGGGTTTAATCTCATTGCTTGTTGTACAGATCCTTTCAGTTGTGGCATTATTTTCTCATGGCACAAACTTACTTAATACATATTAAAGTAAGAGTCATTCAGATTCACAGCAATTCTATTGGTATGTAAGCAGAAAAAAAACTAGCTGGGTGGCACAGGTCTGTCTGACCTGGTTTCTGGTAGAGGCAAAATGGGGTCCTGAACTTCATTTGTCTGGTTTCTAGCTTTCATACATTAAAGAAAACCTTAGCTCCACATACTATACCAATCCCACTGCAGGTGAGTAATATCAATCGTCTCTGCTTGCTCAGGATTGTCCTGGGCAATACTGCCCTCAGGTCAGGCCAGAATTATGATCTTAATCTTACAGGAAAAAAAACAGATTGCAAAACCCAAGTGCTTGTTTGGATTGCTTGTTCACTCCATGCTGAATGAATGCAAGCAGGCACCTACAGTTGACAGCATGCAAGGACATCCTGTTTGTTTGGAAAATAACAACTGTATGCTGCATGCTTTGGCTCGAATGGTGCCATGGTGAGAAGAGAAAGTAGTGACCAGAAAAACAAATCAGAATTGAGTTTATAGCAAATTATTGAACAGGGTAAGCAGTGGTCATTTGGGAATTCAGATATACCAACTCTGTGATAAGGGGTAAATATATATTAAACAATCTGCTTTAGACTCTCCATGTAAATTCTAATGCAGTGGTCTATTCTCTATTCTTACCATTCTGATAATTAAGTACCTCTGGAAGAAAATGCCTCAGATACTGATCATTGTTACAACTGATATCTACAATGTATCCTTTCCTAAATGAATTAGTACTCATTTCGAAATGGCATGGCAACTATGGGGAAAATCATGGTCCATGTGATTGATTGAGACAAGTGGCAACTGTAAAAAGTCAAAATGTAAATGGAGTTCCCTACTGCAAGTAAAATAAATGGTCTATTTAAATATTTTTAAGGATCCTACAACAGCATATCCCTGTCAGTTAAAGTATATTCTATTTAAATCAAGTTAGTCAGTGATTGTTCTTGTGACACAAAGAGAAAATGCTGGAAACACTCAGCAGGTCAGGCAGCAACTGTGGAGAGGAAAACAGGGTTAATGCTTCAAGTTGGATACCCACTGTCAGAACTGGGAAAGTGAGGAAATACATTAGTTTTAAGTTTCAGGAAAGGAGTAGGTGGGATGGATAAGACTGGGAATATCTCTGGGTGAAGTTCCAATGTTACCTGGCCATCTGGCTAATAGATTAATTGGGGTAGTTAGAAAATGAAAAAACAAAGGGACAAAAAAAAAGAGATATCTAAAACTGTGAAATGTAGGTCAGAGCTGTTGCTGAACTTGAAGCAAAGGGGAGAATCTTATAAATGCCCAGGACTACAAGCAGGATCTGTCGGGAGAGAATACTTGTTAATATCATAGATGTATAACCTCGCAGAAC
>JARFYF010000046.1:15458435-15469972 GCA_030265395.1 Rhina ancylostomus
GCATCCATTAAGGACCCTCACTGTTCAGGATATGCCCTCTTTACATTGCTACCTTGTGAGAGGTACAGGAGCCTAAAGACTCACACCCAATGTTTTAGGAACAGCTTCTTCCCTTCCACTATCAGATTTCTGAATAGTTCATGAACACTGACTCAATTCTTCTTTTGCATTGTTTATTATTTTTATAAGTTTATTAATTTGTCTTGCCCTGCACTGCTGTCACAAAACAATTTCATGACATGTCAGTGATACTAAACCCAATTTTAATGTATAAAGCCTTTCAGCATGTTGAGAATGATTCAAATATGGGCATTGCTGAGCATAGTCCCATGCATGAGGTTAAGCCAGCTGACTGTTACATTTGTTTATGAGTGTCTAAGCATGTTGTAGAGAATATCTACCTGTTTCTAGGCCACTGATCTGTGAAAAAGTCAGTTTCATGGAAAGTCACTAAGTAGTGAACCTTGTGACCTTACAAGGGGATAACACCACACAAAGCACCTATAGAGAAGTATATTATTCATTTGCATAATTATTGGGAGATGTAAACCATTGTCTCAGCAGATTTATAATGCAGATGAGATGGAAGTTTTCTGGAATTACATTCCAAGGAATATGCTTGCTGGAAGAGATGAACAGGCAGTCATGTAGGAAGGAAGCTAAGAAATTGTTCTTACATGTGCAAATGTGGCACATGGGTGTAAGCTGTTGTGATCAATTCATTTGTCTTGAGCATAGAAGGATGGGGAGTGTTGTCCTTGTTTTACAGAAGTAAAAAAACAGGCCTGGGCCACTTGGGAGCTGACCAGAGTGGTTTGACAATCACATTTTTATTGAAGCTTGGGAATAATGCCACAAGCCAAGTCTGCTTGAGAACTGCAGGAATTACCTTTTTCTGAACAATTGTTCTCTGCACCCAAATATAATGCTCCAGTGTCCAGAAGTGTTTCTCCCACTAACCCCCTCAGCTGCACCTTACTGATATAGCCAATGGATCAGGGAAGCGGAGGGATTAAATAATTGCTTTGTGTATGGTTTCATGGAAGAAGACACCAAAAAGCTGTCAGAAATATCAAGAACAAAAGGAGCTAATGGGAATAAGAAACCAAGAACTAAATATTTGTTAAAGGCAGCACTAGAGAAGTTAGCAAGACCAAAAGCTGAAAAATCCCAAGGACCTATTGCTCTACATCTCAGACTTTTGAAAGAGGTGCTTATAGAGAATGTGAATGCTCTGGTTGTCATCTTCCAATATCTTACAGAATCCAAGGTTGTTGCTGTGGATTGGAGGATGGCAACTGTGACCTGACTGTTTAAGAAATGAGACAAGAGAAAACTGGTAACTATTGACCTGTTAGCCTCACAACAATAGTCAAGAAAATGCTGGAATCTGCAATGAAGGTCTAATGACAGAATAACAAGTTGAGCAGAGTTAACATGTATTTATGAACAATCATGTTTGACTTACCTAGTTTGCTGTAAATTATGTCCTTTTCAGGGGTATTTTCAGGAGCAGGGTAGGACATTTTGTAGTCAATTTCTAATTCTCAAAAACAATGTTATAATGACCAGATCAGTTTATTCAGGAAGCTGATTGAAAAGATAATGCTGATCAGGATGCCAGGAATAATGTTTATCAAAATGGTGTTATGTCTGCCTTTAAGAGTCCAAAGGATGGTACAACCATATTCTAGTTGAGTGTCCACATCAATTTTTCTGCTTGTATCTTCACAGGAAAACTGATTCAGAAGCATCTGGGCTACTAATTAAGGTTACAATTGATTTGTTGCTGTAATTTGAAATACCCATTGTAGTGCAAGTTATATAAAGGTTGCTATATAAATCACAACATATTATACAATGGGGTAATATATTGCATCCACCAACTATGACAAATATCACCCAACATGCAGTGGGCTCAATCTGGAGTGCAAGTCCTGACTGGTCATGAAATTCTCAGACATCTGGTTTCTCTTCATCCATTGGAAACTTGAGACAAAGATACTTTTCTAGGAGAGGGAAATATACCTCAACCAATCTTGATTTTCATAGTCAATTCATTCCAAATCCTTAAATATAGTATACATCAGGAAAGGGAGCAAAATACAAAAAGGAAAATCATAGAATCTTAGAGGAAGAGGATGCAGCAACTGGGCTCAATGTAAATTGCTCTTTGCAAGACCTGCACATTTGGCCCTACTCCCCAAAAACCCTCCAAAGTCAAACAGTTTTATCCTTTTCACATGTGTATCTTGATCCCTTTCAAAAGTTGCTCTTAAATTTCTGCTACCTTTAAGTAGTGCTCTTTAGATCATGACAAAAAAAATCTCCTTTTCAGTTGTACAAGTAATGGAGAAATTAAATGAATAATAAACAAATACAAGAAACACATTGAGAGACTGTTCTGGTGAGGATTCTAACCTCACTTGGGAGTGTATGTGGAAGGGAACTTAAAGCTGCACCTCTAACCCCTTGGACTGAGGTCAGGTGGAAGTACTCTAAATAGCTGTTTTGTCAGCACAAGCTGAATGGCCTCATTTGGCATTGTAAATGTCAAAGATTAAGTGATATGCAATGACTGCATTCCCATTTATGCAAATGCAGCTGGTATTGTAACATAATCACACAGAGTATTAATCAGGCTGGTGTGGATATTGAAAAGGTCAAAGACTAATACAAACTTTCCTTACTATTGATTTATCCTTCTTTAATTGCCTTAGCTGCAACAGGAGGGAAAGAGTAGAGAAAAAAAATTTAAAGCATTCAATAAACAGTTTTGGATGTGTCATCTTAGTTCTGTGAGAAATATATTCTTATGATAATGTGATTTTGCAACAATACTACAGCCTGTTTTTTTTCAAAAAGTTATTTTCTAGATGGGAAGTCCAGACTGGCTTTTAGTGCTTTTTTTCCCCCTCAAATATCAAAGTTATTCTTTTACAATGCGCTTCAAGTTAATTGCACTAGCAATATATTTATCATATTTCAGTATATTTTTTGCAGCAAGATAAACTGCCACCTCACTTTGCAACAAGTACATTCATGAACAGTGCAGAAAGTACCCACATCCAATGACAATTTTTCCTATAGATCCAAAGGATCCACTTGAATGATGTGGGACATTTGGGGAACATGGTTACTAGTCTTCTGTGCACCCGTCCTTTGGGGTGGTGGGCAGATGAGCCTTTAATAATATTGAGCTGATTTGCTTACCAAGTTCACAATAGTGAAAAGAAATTAAAATATTCATGGCCTGCTAGCTCTTCTGGAGTTCCAACACTGAGTATCCTTGGGACAGCCACTGCTTCTTACAAGGATGAGCCCATATTATTAGAGGGAGGGGTCATGTGTATTTTACTGTAAATGGCTTTCATTTGAAAAGCTTGTGATTAGCTGGATGATCTCCCAATATTCCTGACTCAGGAGGATGTAGAAAAAGGGTGGAAGCAGAAGCAAAGCAAATGTTTAAGCCTTTCAACCACTGAAAAATAAAGACTTGATACTGATATTCCTAAAACCATTGTCATCATTGGTGTCTATTTGGCATAAACATGGTAAAATCCTAACTAAACACTCCAGATGCTTTGTGTGTTAACTTCTTATATTGCTACTTGTGCTGCTAGGAGATAATTAACTGCTAGTTTGAAGAAAGAAATCACAAGGTCCCACATACAAATGGGGGTGCAAGTTAGGTTAGAAACATTAGTCAATAAGGGATTGGTAACAATGCAAAGTACCATTCATCATTGAATCAGAAGTTCATATAGTAGTATGGTGTGCTGAGACCTGGCCAGTGAGCTGTTCCTAAGGTATTTTGCCCATGTTAACTTTATTCTGCAGTAAAGGTTTTCTAGGAAAGCAATGCATAGAATAACCCTAGAAATACAGTCAACAGCCTGGCCAGCTCTGTGCATGCTCTACACTGCCATGGTTCTTAACAGCAAATGTACTTTGTCTAGAAGGGCCCAGGTGGCAGCAGCAAGGTTATTCATGCACAGACAGCAGTATTGCCAGCACAATGTGATGGCACATGGACCATTTGTATAGATTAGAGCAGAGAGTCTCCTGTGCAGAAGTTCAGCTTCTCTGCACTTTATTAACCTGACAGTGGAGCTTATTTACTGTAAATAAAATCAGCTGTTGTGATAATGCAGCACTCACCAATTTATCACAAACTGCAAAGATTGGATTTAACCATTTTCTTGAAAAGAATGTTGTTCACTTTATACATATTTATAACTTCATATTCAAACAAATCAGTGGAGTGCATAATTGCTCTTTAACATTTTAGTCATTGCTTTGATGACCAATCTTCTGAAGCTTCTCTATAGGGAAGGAAGTAGTCACTTTCTACAACAGGTACACAAATATTTTTGCTGTATTTGTGATGAACATTTCCTTTCCTAGACTTTGTTCTTGAAATCTTTACTAATTTACCTAGTCCATCATTGGATGCAAGCTGAGGCTCCAGTCAGTTTTGGTTGGTAGCCTTTCCATGGGCTTTCCCTAATCACACCTTCATTTCAGGAAAATGGTCAATACCTTTCATAAAAATTACAGCTCATTCATATTTATAAACTGAGTTAGACCCAAAATTAACCACATCATAGGAGAGGGGCATTTTGTGTATTGCATTAAAACACACTATAAATACTAACTTGTCCCCTGAAGGGCAAGTTTTCTGACATTACCTCTGGATGGATGACAAAAACCAGCTCTCCACTGAATTCTTCTGATTTATCTGGCATGCAGTCCTGAACTTTCTACCCCCTACCCAATTTCCTTTTATAAACAGCAAACTTTATGATGAAGTTGTGTTTTGGGTACATGTGCAAAATATCCAGAGTGTGTGATATGACTATCTGAAACATTGACTGTGGTTTGCTCTCTTGGGATGTTTCCTCACCTGCTGTGCATTTCCATGCTTGGTGTTACTGCAAATTCACATATACAGAGTGCTGCCCTGACTGTGCTGTGGATCCATGCATGCAAGGCAGTGTGCTAACAAAGCCAAATAAGAACTTAAAGCACAAGTGTGGAGTTACCCTGATTAGAGTCAACCCAGTACATGAAAACTCTGAACCAAGATAACAATATTGTGCCACAGCACAATATTCAGTCTTTCAGTGGGATTACAGTCAGGTAAGCTACAACTTGCAGCCTACACTCAATGGTGCACTATATCATACCTTTTACAATAACAGCATACATTTTGCCATCATAGTTAAGCAATGATGTTTCTCATTGTGCTCAGCTATGAAATACTATAATATTGCATTTAACTACCATTTCTTTTGTCTTGCTATGACATCAAGCAGAAATTGGCACCACATGTGGTCATGAAAATTGTTCTTCACTTATTGAAGTTGTGCTCTTTTCACTCCTTCCCAGAGGTTTATGCTAGGGTGGGGTAATGAACCTGTGCAAACCACTTGTACCAGCATTTTGTAGTCTTGTTTGCATTTGTCTGCAAGTTTGACTCACCCTTCAAGGCTGCAGTACAACCTCCAAATTATTATAGTGGAAACATCAGGATATTGTTCATGAAAAGCAAAAACTGCAGATGCTGCAAGTCTGAAATATTTTTTTTAAACAGATATTCAGGAGTGGCAGCATCTGTGGAGAAAAGACAGCATTTTAGTTCAATGGTCTTATCAGAGACATACTGATATGTGCACATAGGATCTTGTGGTTCATTTGTAACACTACAGTTCATTCCCATAGTGGTAAGGAGGTTCAGTCAGATAGTATTGTTTATTTTCACACAAGAATAAAGAGAGCAATGGTCTTATTACAAGATGAATACTGGCAAGGATCATTAGGACTGCAGTGGCTACATAAATTTTACTCCCAAATTTGAGGGAGTATGCTGCCAGCAGAATAAATACATTATAGTGAATTCTACTTTCTAATTTGTACTCTGTATTGAATAACTGGGTTAATTTGGAGATTAATGTTTCTCACCCCATTTTGTGCTGTGCCACATGTTATGATCCAGATAGTCTTCCACTCAAAGGTTCACTCAGACAAGTTTAACACATCATGAATTGTACCTTTGCCTAATGCTGAAGCTGTTCAAGCTAATCTCAGGTAGCATGCTCAGGTATCACAGGAAATCAACTCTGATACTCAAATCACACACAACTTCCACCATATTTCATGGCACTTGAGAAGATAGTGAATATCAACTACACTGACACCTTTATAACAAGCAAAACTATTCAATAGGCCTTTACATCCTAGACAAAACTGACCTAATTAAAAGCCCAAATTACTGAAGCAGTTATGCTCAGTTTCCTGTATGACCCAAAAACAATTTACTTTCAGGTAATTTCCAACAGTCTGGTCGGATGAGATAAACAGTCCAAATGCCCTATTTACCAAAACATACAAGGTTCATAGGTTAATGAATAGCCCTGTACAAATAGTAATTAGGAAGTAGGCAGGTGGGACAATGGCATTAAATATCTTTGCAATTAAAACAGCATATCACCATAGCCCTAACTGTGTGCAACTGCAGCTACCTCCTGGACAAACTGATGCCAAAACAAACAGATTATCAACAAATGACAGCACTAACATTTTTAAAACTAAGTAGCCCAAGAGACAGTAAAGAGAAAATACATAATAGTATATTCCATTCTCACATTACTTTGTCCTTGACAATAACAATACCATGATAGACAACTCCCTACAACTAAGGCAGCCATCCACCATTTAATTCTGCACAGGAATACTTTACCATTCCTCCTCAATGGAAAAGTGCCTGGCAAATGGGGAGCTCAATATTCATAATGTAATGACCAATCTTGTGTGGCAAAAGTGGCCCTCAGTTCTCAAAGCTTTAACTCCATGTCTGTCTGGACAGTACATATTGACAGGATATCAAAGTGAGAGATAAATGTGCATGATGTGTTCATTTGGTAAGAAATGTAATCAAGTAGGCATGGAATACAAAAGCAAAGGTTATGTCAGAATTGTATACAACACTAGGCCAGAGCTTCTGTGCAATTCTGGTCACTACAATACAGGACAGAAATCATTGCATATGAGGATGCAGAGATGTCCAAGGATGTTGCGGGGACTTGAAATTTGTAACTATGAAGAAAGATTGGATATCCAATATTGTTTTATTTGGAACTGGGGTGGCTGAGGGAGACCCTTAGATATTCAAAATTGTGAGGTGCCTAGATAACATGCAGTTTTGACCTATTTCCTTTAGCAGTAGGATCAAATACAAGGAGGCATAGATTTAAAGTAATTGTTGGGAGGATTAGAGGGGCAATGAGGAAAGGAGTTTTCACTTTCAGAATTCACTGCCTGAAGTGTTGGTGGAGGTAAACATTTATCATATTTAAGTACTTGGATATGAATCTGAAGAATCATGACCTGGAAGTCTATGGACCTAATGCTGGAAGGTGGGATTAGGCTCGATAACTATTGCAACTAGTACAGATGTGTACATCTTCATTGTGTCAAATTCTATGATTTCTATGAAACCTCTTTACCAAACCCAATTCTTTTCCCCAAATAAGATGACTCAGGATTTACTAGATTATGCTTACTGCCTATCTTGCTGTTTCCAGCATTTTGTTTTTTTCCCAGATTTCCAATGTCTACCATTGCTTTGATTTTCAGTGTTCATGAGTAGCTGAGATTTATCTTTTGCCTGCCAGCATCTCACCCTCTTCAATGTTTGGTTAATTTCAAAGATTTGATTGCTATATGGCTCTGTAATACAATAGGTCACTGAGCCACCTGGGATGATCCACTGATGACTGTTTTATGGACTTAAAATACAGTTGATATGATCAAGGGGAAATCATGAATGAGGGAGCTGCAACTCTTAAATTAGCTATACAATTATTTGTTCTGCAAACTACTATGATAGATTAGGAAGCTTGTCATTGTTTCCCCAGAATAGTTATGAGAACAATGATTGTGTTTTTAGTAAATTTTAGGAAGGCATAAATATTTTCACATCCTTTCATTAGATGTTTGTAGCACTTTCAAAGGAAGAAAGATTTTTTGCACAGAACTAGATGTGGCTGCATACCTATTTTGCCTGTAGGAGATAAAATATTCTATCCACCAGAAATATGGTGAGGTATAAGTAAATGCATAGAACATTACAAGCCATTCAGCCCATGATGTTATTCTGATATTTTATCCTGCTCTAAGATCTAAGCCTTCCCTCCCACATTAGCCCCTCCATTTCTCTATCATTCATGTGTCTATCCAAGAGTGTCTTAATGTCCTTAATGTTTCTGCCTTCACCACCTCTGCTGGCAGTGTTTCACACACCTACCACTGCAAAGAAAGTTACTTCTGACATTCCCCCTATACCTTTCTCCAGTCACCTTAAAATTATGCCCCCTCATGTTAGCCATTTTCACCCTAGGGAAGAGAGTCTGACTGTCCACGCGATCTGCCTCTTAGCTTGTACACCTCTATCAAATCACCTCTCATCCTCCTTTGCCCCAAGGGGAAAGACCTAGCTTGCTCAATGCATCATAGGACATGTCCTCCAATCCAGCCAGCATCCTGGTAAATTTCCTCTGCACACTTTCTAAAGCTTCCACATCCTTCCTATAATGAAGTGATCAGCACTGAACAAAATACTCCAAATGTGGTCTCCAGTGTATTCTACATTCATTCTGGATGCAGAATACACTCCATTTACAACCATCCCAGCTCTCATGGGCAAGCCGATTCTGAATCCACACAGCCAAATGTCCCTGGATCCCATGCCTCCTGACTTTCTGAATGAGCCTTCCATGAGGAACCTTATCAAATGCCTTACTAAAATCCATGTACATAACATATAAAATATTGATTACAAAAACAGAGAATGCCAGATATCCTCAGGAGGTCAGGCAGCATCTGTGAAAAGAGAACCAAAGTTAATGTTAACTGTTTCCCCTTCCATGGCTGCTGCCTGGAGTTCTGAGTGTTTCTGCCATTTTCTGCTTTTGTTTCAGATTTCCAGCATCTGCAGCATTTGATTAAAATATTGATTTTGCCCCTTTCTCTAGAGCTTGCTAAGATGAGTGAAAAATAGAAGTTCGAACTATCATTAACTCCAAATCCCACGGATGCAACTTTTCATACATACAGATGAGCAGAAGAGAGAAAAATCCAGGGTGTTCTTGGGAAGAGAGGCTAGAAAATGACCAGTATACCCTGTAGAAGGATGTAGAAGTGCCATAAACCTGGAATTATAGACCAATACTGGAAGAATTATAGGTACTAGTATACAGTACAACAAACCAGCCATTCTCATTCACTAAAATAAAAATAGAAAACATTGCATGCATTCAACTGATCAGGCAGTTTCTGTACAGAGAAAAACAGAGATAAAATTGTAGTTTGATGACTTTACATCAGTTCTGACTTGATACATTAATTTTGTTTTTCTCACCACGGATACTGCCTGGCCTGCTGAGTATTTCCAGCAATTCCTGTCCTTATTTTTATTGTAATTTTCTTTTGTACTCATTCACTGATAAGGCCGCCTCTGACAATGTATTGCTTATCTACCAAAACCTTAACCCTTAAAAGCCAGCTCTGTTGAATCTTCCCCCAAGTTGATAATAGAGAGAGATCATATCGCATGGAAACTGGCCCTTTGCACTGACCATTCAAGCACACTGTTTTTGGCCTTCCCATTTTCCCATTGGTTCCCCCTAGATTCCACCACTCACTAACAGACTACAGGCAATTCACAGTGGCCTACTGGCCTACCAACCCACATATCTTTGGAGGAAAGTGGAGCCCTTGGAGGAAACCCACATGGTCACAGGGAATATGTGCAAACTTCACAACAGGCAGCATTGGAAGTCAGGATAGAACCCAGATCGGTGGAAATGTGAGGCAGCAGCATTGCTAGCTGCACCACTATGCCATTGCTTTAAGCTGCTCTTTTAAGCCACTAAATATCTGGATTGTAAGTGCCACCAGGCTGTGGTTGTTCAGCATCTCTTGGCATCACCTCTAACAACACCCACTTGCAGATACATTATGAGATCTTCCACCAAATATCAACATATCTCTTACCTCAATTGACACATGGTACTTGACAGCTCCTACTCATTTGCTCATCTTTGTCTAGTTCAACAAATTTCACTGCAAGACAAATTAGCCTGATTGGACAGAGATGGTATGTAGTGCAGAGCATGCTGCAACTTTGTAAACTATATCACCAGGAATCTGTTTCTTCACAGCTTGTCAGGGCAGCAAACTGCCCCCAAGGGACTCAATTGATCTCCCAGTATCCACTTTGGAAGAAGCACTGGACATTGTGAGCTCCTTTGCCACTGATCAGGCTACTCCAGATTAGGCCATTGTCCAAAGTGTTAACGACCAATAACTCGTTTCAATCACCTACCAACAACAAATGCAGTTTTATTTTTTGAAAATATTAGGGAGGGTTAGATTTCAATGGACAAACAATCATGGCAGCTTCCTGCACACCTTGTGCTACTACCGTGCATATCCTTTAGAATTTGTCACATGTAGTCTGGATATTCAGGAATTGGAAACTCTTAACAATGTGAACAGTGTAAATGCCAAAAAGCTGGAAAGGTTAATGCATGAGGTCAGTTACAAAAAAAGAATGATAATTAATTCATTCATCAGAGGGGTAGGGGCCTGTTCCTTTATTCCCTAGGTGAAGTCACCTCATAGAGTCATAGAGTTGTACAACATAGAAACTTCAGCTCATCACATCTATACTAATCCCACACCTGTATTAAATCCATATCCCTTTAAGCCCTGCTTATTCAAGTACCTGTCCAGATGCTCTTAAATGTTGTTATTGTTCCTGCCTCCATCATCTCTTCTGGCAGCTAATTCCAGATACTACTACTCTTTGTGTGAAAGATTTACCCCTTGGATCTCCTTTAAACCTCTTCCCTCTCTCCTTAAATCTATGCCCTCTAGTTTTAGGCACCCCAATTGTGGGAAATAGACTCTGGCTATGTACCATTTCTATGCCTCTCATAATTTTATGTACTGCTATCATGTCACCCTTCAACCTCCTTTGCTCCAGGGAAAACAGACCCAGCCTATCCTACAACTTAAGCCCTTCAATTCAGGCAATATCCTGTGAACCTTTCCTGCACCCTATCTGGCCTAAGTGCATCCTTCCTATCGTAGGGCAACTAGAACTGCACAAAATATTCCAAGTACGTTGATAACTAGTTGAAATTCAAGGTAACTCCAACATGTAAGGGCACAGCTCTGCTACTGGGACTGGGAGATGATGAGAAAGTTTCAAACTCAGAGCTGAATTTGCAACAATAAGCAAATGAAAATTTTGTCATTTGGTTGCTGTTGCTTTATTCTGAAAAGTGTCAAATCCATTTATTAAACAATGGATTGATTCAGCATATGCACAAATATTTTTGTGGGTCAAGCTGAACATATCAGCAATTTTGTTACTGTGGTTTTACTCACTGGTTGTGTCATGGTTCTGAGTACTGGCCCTTGATTTGGCCCCTTAGGTGCCTTGTTATACAGCACATGGATTCCATGCT
>JARFYF010000046.1:15487037-15498469 GCA_030265395.1 Rhina ancylostomus
GACAGCTTATGTGTGGTAAAATTCCTCTTTCTAGTTGAAAAGAAAACTGGAGTGGTGTTAAAGAAGGGGCTCCCCAAAATGAATGACCTTCTGATGAAATCACATTCTTAGAAATTGTTCGTTTGAAAGTTAAGGATTCTGTATTTTGTCAGCAAGTTGTTAATTATGGAGAGAAATTGGCTTAAAGAGAAATCTTGCCCTTAGAGTCATTTGATCCTGCCAATCCCAATAGTTTTCTTCTTGGTGCAAGCATTTGTTGTTATACAGAAAAGTGTGTCTTATAATTAACTTAATTGGAATATGTAAATGAGAACTGATGATTATGTGTTGATATCCCCAAAGGCACTGACACTGTTCAGTACCTTCCAAGTTTCAAGTTAAGTTACGACATAGAGTCTTCTCTGTCAAAGGGCACAATGATTATATCCTTCAACTCATTCAATGTAGAGATGTGATTTTCTAATGATAGAAAATTAATTCTAATTAATGTAATTTGAATATGTATATTAGACCTAATTGCTATAATTGATTCTTTTCTTGGTGTAATAAATATATCAAAAATAGCATGTTCCCTGAATTCTGGGTAAAACAAATTATTTGATGACTGAATTATTTGAATATGTAAATTGGCCATCATCACAAATCTTGGTTTAGAAATTAATCTGTGCCATACCAACTAAAAACAGCTTTATGATTTTGAAAATCATGTTTACACTGAGTAAAGCAACTTGCTCTAATTTTTCTGTTCACTATTGCTGCTTTTCGACAGTCAAACTCACCCAAATGACGTCAAGAGTAATGCATTCAGTCAGATATTCAACCAAGTTAGTCACTGTCAAACACAGTAAACCTGCAGGCATAGCAGACTGCTGCACACCTCCCTACACAGCCTGCTCTGCTCATTACTCACACTGAAGGACACATACTGCAACCAAGACTGCTTTCCAGTGCACATTTACCTCAGTCTTACATTCCTTGTTATGTATGACCTGGTGTGAGTCAGACATCACCCATGCACTGCCAGCACCCATGGGAACCACATCACAAGGGTCAGTACACATAATCTCAACTCCTAACACTTTATCCACCCATTTCTGTGCTCTTCTCGGAGGAGCAATGTCTACACATTGTCCTTGCACATGGTAGCACTCACTGTGGCCTAATAACACCTGAAATACAAGCTCCAACACACTACTCTCCCAGAGGTCATGCTCCTTCTCAGCTTCCTAGCCTTGGGATCATTCCAACTGGTATCTGTTGATCATATCATGGTTTGCTGATCACCACTGCATTAGAGGGGGTCATCAAAACTCCTTAGACCAGACTTTGTCTACTTCTCCATCAGCCCTGAGGGACTGGCAGACCTTTCGCTGCCATTTGCTGCCATTGCAGCCTTCCCCAGAATACAGCCATTTATAGATTGCACTCATGTCCTTACTGAGATTCCCCAGCAATATCCTGTGGGAGTGCCTGTTGTGCCTCCAAAATCCCCCTTGTAGCAAGGCGTGGAACAACGTTTTAGCATCGGTGCAGCCTAACTTCTAGACCTTATTTTTCAACTAACAAGTACACCCTGATTTTCCATATATAATTTCTTTGAACACTGCGAGTAAATTAATATAGGAAGTGTGTTTTTTCAACAATTTCTTTGAAGATTTTTGGAGTTGAAGCTGTGACCGATGAATTGAGGTGTGAAAAGTGTGATGAGCCTCTGCACATCATCACTCAACCCTGCTGAGTTCCAGGCAGTGGGTTCACAATCTTGGGAGTACTTTTGAGATGCAAGCAGATGCTGATGAAATGCTTCTATTCAAAGAGGCAAGGTAAACTAACTGATAACCTCCCCTCCGATAGATCTCGTACAAGTTTTAACATGAATTTAGAAGACACACAAGAACAAGCAATGGGATTATCTCTTTCTCAGGGAAAATAATAAAGATCAATATTTTGAAATGACTAAGAAACATATCTTCAAGATTGTGTAATGTTGGTAGATATTGGATATCTGGTGACCTGGTTGCTTTTGCCCAAGTGTGAAATAATGCTGTGCTCTGGAGATAGGGAGAAAGTGAAAATGGAGGAATGATTCGTGACACTCAAATAAGAAAGGAGAACTACCTTGATTTCACTAAAGTCCTAATCTTGACTAGATCATGGTGGGAGGTGAAGAAACTTGTCTCAAGATCAGAAAGGATAATTTTGGGTGAGTCAACCAGATGCTCACCCTGGCAGTTTATGGAGTGTGGCAATGGTGGAGGCCTGTGATCAGGGCCTCAATTTGGTGCTGAGCTCTTCAGATCAGGAAACTTCACGGCTTGATCCCTAATTGGTACTAATTTAGCTCAACGCTGCTGGAAGCACAATGAGTCTGTTACACATGAGGCTACAATAGTGCTGAGCAATTAAGAGGGAGGTGTTTTTCAAGGTCATTGTCAAATTTTTAGATTCATGCTTCTAAGATCAACTATACGTGCTCTTTCTTTGGACAACACACAAGTCATGTTTAACTCCAATTCTTTTCTAAACTGAACCCAAGGATTATTTATAACAGTCTCAATAGGCAGATTGAGCATAAAATAACTCAAGTTTTAGTGCACTAATTCTTTCCCGGAATAAATTGCTTTGTGACAGTAGGACCAAAGTGACAATTCAAATTTAGATTCAAGTATCTGGATGCAAAGTAATGTTAGATACAAAAATAATCCTAGGACTGAACATATAAACAGCGCTGCTAAATAATTTTTGTTGAACTCTAATGCATTGAGATTCTTGGAAAATGGCAACCAATTGTGCCTTATGTTTCTGTATAACATCAAACATCACTCATTCTAATATGCTTTTCACCACTTATGGTAAATCATGGATCAGTATCATTATTTTACTCTTCTTCATTGACCATCTGAAATGGTAACACATTACTAGCCTATTTGCATTAATGAAACCATAGCTTGACATAAGTCATTGCAAAACTAAGAAAGAATTGAAACAAGATTCAGGATAAACCAAGGGTAGATTAAAATAGGGAGAGGGTAAGATGATAAATGCTTGTGTCAATGTTACACCAGGATAAGGCAAAGTAGTTTTTGGCCATGGAACAGAGATTGATCCCAGCAGGTTTCCAGTGGAGAATGTGATTCAACAGGTCTGTCTTAAAATTGGCCTCAGAAAATCTTGGTTTGAGAAGGAGGGATTTCCAGATTTCCACAAAAATACTGTCTGATCAGGCGTGTATGCTGTTATTTTAATTTATTTGCTTTTGGAGAGTACATTAAACACACATGCATATTTTACAGAATGCACAAACAAATGTATTCTTAATGGACAATGATTATTGGGGTAATGGTGTTGATTGATGAAACTATGAACTCCATGCTTGAATCGAAATATTGAATGCCATGCATGATCCCTTCCTGTTGAAATAATATGCACATGTATCAAGAGACAGCAAGCTGCATGATTCAGTTGAAGTAGCAAATATTAGTGCACGTAAAGATGCCTGAGCCTTTGGTTTTCTAGTCAAGTTACTGGTATAAACAATGGAGGGAAGAGTTTACAGTTTATATTGAGCTAGCTTTCACAACAAAACAAACCAGACCAGACAAAAGAAAATATGTTATTTTATCTCATTGTTACAAGCAGTGAGAACTGTGCCATACCATGAAGCCCTGGAGTGAGACCTCTGAACTGAGATGGACAGTGCATGAGAAGTATTACAAGCCCATTGCAACCTGCCTAGAAATGAAGCATTTGACCATTTGTGGACTCACAACCACAAACAGGGAGAATCTTTTGACATTTTCTTATCAAAGTCAAGGTTTTTAGCAGATGACTACACGTACGCAGATTTGCACATCAAAGATCAGATTTGCAGATTTGCACATCAAAGATCAGATTGTCAGAGGTACAGCCAGGTTCAGGTTATTTGTTGGTAAAAGAATATATCTGATGCCAAATGAGGTAAATCTAGAGATGAAATGCCCACCAGATGTTGGTGCAAGACAGCCAGTGACATTTCATCTTGACTTAAAAGCAATGAGTTATGTCCTGAAGCAATTAATACCAATGAGTCATGTGCTGCCCATGTACAACCCTGCAGTGAAGCCAACTGTGGGATGCAAGTAGTGAACCCAAAGAACCTTGAGAGCAATGATGTGGAATTCATTGTATAGGCCAGAAGTATGTCACACTCATACTTAGAAGTAGTATGGGATAGCAGATGGGACTGACAGGATCACGAAGACTGATTCAATGCAAATAAATACTTCATCTGTGCACTTTACAGATGAATATGCGGATAGTGAAAATCTGAAGTGGAGAAGTGTGCAGTAGGACAACAGGATGCATCCAATAGAGTATAGTCACACCATTGCATCAGGGATGGTAAAGACCAGCTACCTAAAGAACTGGAAATGAAATGAGGTTGAAGCTCACATCAGACAGAACCACCACTGGACATGGGAGAAACCAGTGGTAGTTCAACACACAGAACACCCTAGATTATATGGTGTAGCAATGGAAGAGGGTGTACCATATCAGGGGAACAGGTGTAAGACATTATTGTGGAAGTTTGAATGAAAAATTACAGTTGTCTGTTCATGAACTTGGCATAAACAGGTAATTGTTCTTAGTGCAGCCCCTTCAAAAACAGTATAACAGTAAAGCTGAGTTCTAGACTTAAGGAGGGAAGCAAGTTTATTAAAGAATTGTTCAGCCAATTTGATGATGCAGTATATTGGCATATTTTCAAATGGATGTTTGCCCTTCAACAGAGGAAATGGTTGTGAAGTAAGGCTGTGAAGAGAGTGAACCACCCAATATACCATGTCAGGTTTTGCTGGTCTTAGAATATTTTGTTGGTAAGTTACATCTTTCTGTTTAAATGATAACTAGCCCTATTGTTTGTCCCCACAGCAGCTGTGGTAATGGCCCTTTCACAATCAGGAGCTGAAACTTGCCTTGGCAATGAAATAAGCAGATGACCTAGAGAATAAAATGCACAGAGTAAAGGATACAATGGCAGCCAGGATCATAAGCACCCAGCCATTGAACAGGAAGTCATTTTATATGTAACTTCAACAAAAGAGAAAAGAGGTAAGAGGCAAATCATACTCTAAAGCATCATAAACCATTTTTAGCTGCTGCCGATAATGGTGTATTCTTATCAAAAGAGCTCTTTAAATATTAGTGCATCTGTAGTGTTGGCTCACAGTGAACATTTCCACTTCAGATGTGAATATTTCTGACGCCTGTAGAAAGCAAGTCAGTATAATAACAGCACTAAAGCTGGATTGGCTCTGCAACTAACACATTGTCCTTACTATAAGTGGCATTTGTATGGAATTACTGGGGGGACTGCAATCTCCTTAGTGTCTGAATTAAAGCAATTAACTCAAAGTATCAAATACTGAGTGATCTCAACACTATATTTGATTATTGAAATAATAAGATATTTTAATAAAATTAACCTTTCACTCATATCACAAATACTAAAGACAGCTGACTTGAGCATGGAAAGCAGGGGACTGAGACAAAAGAACCTCCCCTTTAATAATGTGCAAACAAAAAGGCAGTTTGTTAAGCATTGCCTTGGGTCTTTGATGAATATAAAATTATCTCACAGAATTAGGCCCAAAGCAGCCTTCTGAGATTCTTTCTTTCTGAATCGTTCTACTCCTTTCCACTTTTGCCTTTCCTCCAAGTGTCACTGCTGCTGATGAACATTTGAATTTTTTAGTTCTTGTTTGGTTGTCAAAGGAATATATGCCTTTGAGTAGGAAACTGAAGTGGGGCAGCAATGAATTCCTGTTATGTGTAACCTTCTTCATGGCTCAATAAACAAACTCAATATTTTAATACCACTAATGAATCTACTTTTATCATTGCATCTGACTGTTCTCTCAGGGGCAGTTGGAAAATAGTGCATATGATGATTTTGCATATTTATTGTGTGTGACTGCCCCTTTAAGGTTGTTGTTATAAGAAAGCATTTGAAGTATTCTTGATCATGAAGCATTCCTGTTCTACTACAATGACATTTAATGAATTGTAGTATTTATAATCTTAGGGTTCATGACTGTCTATTGGGTAACAGAAGGTTTCCTCTAAGGGAGACACGTGATGCTGGGTTGATGTTGCATGACAACAACAGTCTGTGTAATTATGGAATACTACAAAAATGCACCATGCATTACACCCTCAGGTTACCCGTTTCACTTCATCAGAATTTGAGACTTGCTCCTTCAGAGTTTAAAATATGAGAAGTGCAATGACATTCTTTTGAAAAAAGTATCCAAGAGTTCATTGGCTTTATGGGCTGTTAGCAACATTTTACACCACAAACGTGATCTCCTTATCATCCATCTGAAGAGCTGCAGTTTAAATGGTTCATACAAATAAGCATGCCTTTCAACATCTGACTGTGCAATAATGCTGTGTCGCATTGGATACTTGTCATTAACATTTTTCTCCAGTTCATCTGGTGCTTAAAGGGTGAATTAATTCATTTTCACTCCTACAGGCCCATGTGACTAAGCATGAAATGCATAGATATACCATAGGGTATAGGTGTGCTATTTGGTACACCACAGGATGCAGAAGCGCACACGGAGTATAGTTCTGGCATTCCTTAAATCCACCTGTGGTCCACAGGTCTTCAATGGAAACCCAATGACCATGTTGCCGACCTGAGAATACAAATGCTTGACACATCTGAGCATCCTGTATTGTATTCTTTTTTCTTTTGCTTTCCATGGAGCCCACAATAACTGGGATGAGAAAGTGAAGTCACCTCATGGTATAGCACCTGCATATTATTCATCTTGTCCGTGGTGAATTCTCAATAATAATAAAAGAAGTGAACATTGAGCAAGGGGTAATGACCAAAAATAGTTGTATTATGACTAAAGCCCAATGCTTCTCATTAAAGACAAGGGAGTGTGAGGACCATGACTGGAAGGACACGATAGGAAAAGTCATGATTGGGCCCGCTGCAATGAGAAGAGCTGTCTGGCATGGCAGAGTTGTGGTGCATAAGGCAGCTTGGACTTACTTCTGGAGGTCCATGAATGGTAGTAGTCAACCCCAAATCCCACATTCCAGAAATGGTCACAACTGCTGTCACCTTTCATACTAAAGAGACATCTTGATAGCAACAGGGGACATATAAGGATTAAGCTGATTTTTTTTTATTAACTAACAGTTAAAATGTATCTGTGGTCACTAGCACAAAATATCTTCTGCAATAACACACACAAAATGCTGGAGGAACTCAGCAGGTCAGGTAGCATCTATGGAGGGAAATAAACCGTTGACATTTCGGGTCAAGACTTTTCATCAGGACTCTTTACCTTCTGCAATATTAATTACATAGTCTTCTTCAGAGGATTGGTTCTACTGACTTCAATGGACCTGAAGATTGGAGAGCTGGCTGATACTGCAGATTCGATTTAGCAGTAATGATCACTGTTTATTTGCATAACTTTGTCTGAGTTGCTAAATTTCGTGAAATGACCTTTAAATAATTGAAAATATTAAAACAAGTAAATGTATTAAAATGGTTTAAAGCAACAATAAATAATTTAAAACAATAAATTAAGTGGGGGAGAAACTGTTCTTGCCTTTCTTTTCCTCACCTGCAAGTCAGGATCTCCATTCAACTGAATGGTGACTCTAATCGCATACCAAGCATGGCGAGCCCTGATGGATTCCCCAGCCTAATGCTGGGGATTCCAACACATCTGGCCTTCATTGCTAGATTCTATGTGTTTACCTATGAGTGGCTGAAAGATTTTGTATCCCTTACAGCAGCCAACCATCACCAGCACCATCTGAGTACAAGGAACTAGGACCAAATGCAATTATAATACTATATTTTTTAATAGATATGTTGAATTATTGGTAATAGTTCTTTCTTTATATTACCTGAGTTGCAATACCTTATTCACATAATTGCAATTTATTTGCATTACCTTGGTTGTGCTATGAAGTTCAATAAATTAACCTTTAGATAGTCAACATATAGCCTTATGATATTCTGTTTTTATCCATCTTTTATGGTTACATAAAATTAAGAAAACATTTTATTTTAGATAAGCTTTAAGCCAAAATTCATTTCATTCTGTTTTCTTTGCTATTAAGCAAACACAGCCTGGAATTTTCTCCTTGGGTGCAGCTCAGAAGTTGGAATTAAAAATGTGCTGATTCTAGTGCCCATTGTCATTATAAAATTGTGCCAAATTTCCTGTGATTAGAGTAAACCATGTCATAAAATGGATGTAAATTGAACAATCAGGGCCAAGGAATGTGAGTTGCACACATGCATCTTTAGATATGAAACTTAAATGTTCATTTTATTTAACCATTACTTAACACATTAGGCACAACATGTCTGAGGACCTGCAATAAGGCAACTGTTCAATTTTTAATGTGTTGTATGCATCTCTATAAAACTCCATTTGAAGCAACAAGAATTATAAAGCAGATGTCTGAGGATAAAGTTCTTAAGATGCTAAAAGTGAAACAAATCATCAGAAAAATGACCTCAAAATTCTGATCAATTGGGCAAATTTCTTATGCAAAAGAATAACCAATGCACATAGGCATTCATGAGGTAAGTCAACCTGGTTGCCATTGTGTGCAGCTCTCACTGGAGGTGTACAAAGTAGTCATACTGTGACTTTGGTTGGTGTACTATGACAGTCAAAGACAACTGATTACACTGTATATTACACTATATTCTCCCTTGCTAGACAGTAGCCAGTGGAATACATGATTTCACGTGATTGCAGGCTTCCCCACATTGCTGGGTCCTATTGAATATGTGCGTGTTGCTTTTAGGGCACTGCATGTCAACAAGAAGGATTCCCCTCCCTCAGTGTCCAGCTGCTATGTGACCAGAGGCAGTAAACAATGGAGGTCAACACCTGATATCCTGGCAGTAGGCACAGTGCCTTCATTCTGAGTCAGTCTGCTGTGCTGTTTCCATTTGATTCAATATGGCAAATCAAAGGGTTCCTACTTGACAACAAGAGCTGCCTGCTGTTGACATGGCTCATGAATCCATTGTGCAACTTATGCACATAGGCAGCATGCTGCCAGATGAACTGTGATAAAGCAGATGACGGACATGCTGAAACAACATTTCTACTGCTTGTGCTACTCTGCTGGAGCCTTGCAGTACTCAGCAGAACAGGTGTCAAGACATGAAGCACAACCTCGCCACTGAGAGGCTACAGACCTTGCCTCTAGCTTTGTGGTAAGCAGTTGAGGTGCAAGAAGAGGAGAAATCAGAAGGCAAAGAGAAGACTCAAACTAGATGTCCTCTTTCAGACAAGCTATCTCTAACAATCCAGCAAGTGCATCCCTAAATTTCCCATTCAGTAATAGTCCCACATCGTACCTTCCCTCCATTATTGACCATACTTGTGTCTCCTTGGCCGCAATACACAAACAAATGCCACTGCACTATAAGCACTGCAAACTAAATTTATAATTGAAATCATGTATTATGCGTAGCTAAATCAACCACATTCACCCCTTTAGTGGCCTCCACAACCCCCGGGGCAGAGCGTTCCAAAGATTCATCACCCTCTGAGCAAAGAAATTTCTTCTAAACTCAGTCTTGAACAGCTTACACCACTCTGAAACCATGTCACCTGTTCCTAAATCCTTAGCCAGGGAAAAAATCTTCCCTCCATCAAGTTAGTCAAGCCCTATAAGAATTTGGTGTATTTCAATAAGATACCCTCTCATTCTTCTAAATTCTAGAAAATACATTCCCAATCTCACCTCATATGGCAAACCTGCCATCCTTGGAACCAGATATGTGACTTTTTGTAGTCCTATGTCAGGTACATCCCTTTTTTAGGTAAGGAAACCAAAAGTGTGCACAATACTCCAGGAGCAGTCTCCCCTGGCCACTCCTGCCCAATACAGGTACTGCTGTAAAGGTCCCCTCAACATTATTGTCATCTCGGATTGAGTGGCTATAGCAGCAAAGTGCCCTTGTTTCTCTATCAGCACTGCTTTCTTTCTCTCCCTCCCCCCACCCCATTTCTGTTCCAGTGCTGCATGGCCTGGCTGCAGTACCAGGAAAAGAAAAAGGAGGAGGTCACAACAGTAAGTGTGTGTGGGAAAGTTAGAGGAGCCTAATGATACCATCTGCAGTCACTAAAGTGGAAGAGATTATGGAATGAGGTGAAACTGTAACGAGAAGGAGAAAGTGGATTAGGTGTGAGGATACTGTCATCTTTTTCCAATTGTTCCTGTCCAATCACTGGCTTCGGTAATTAATGATTCCCCACTGGGAGCTCTATTCCCTCCATGGGAGTAAAGGATACAAACTCATGCCTTTTTCTAGTGTTCCAGGGCAGAGCAGAGTGTACATCATTGACAATCATGCGATATGTTTGAGTGATGTGATTGTCGTGGTTGAATAGTTGATGGTGTGTGCAAGCTGAAAGGTGTGGCCATGGGATCTGTGGCAGTGCTGTGCATGTGTGAGGGTGTGGCAATCCCACTAATGTTGTCTCTGAGACTGCCAATAGGAGAGAGAGGTGGGGGTGTGGCACAGTGAGTAACTTCTGAGGCTCAAGGAGCAGTGGTGGGATATGCCACATGAAGATGAGATGTACACGCTGACTCCGACAACATGTTTAAAATTATTAAACTTTTTGGGTGCTGCATCCAGGTTCTCCAGGGGTAGCTCCTGGCACTGATTGCCACATCTATGTGCCCACTTGCCTGAAGAGAATTTGTCTGCAGGATCTCCTCTACCGCTGTGGAAAGAGCTCATCTAGCTCTTCCGCATCTCTCTCATGTTGTGTCATTATGAGATCAGAACAAGTTTCACAGCCTGCTCTAATCTCTTTAAGTGGTGTTAAATGGCTTATGCTATAGAAGCCAGTAACATAACCACTGGGCTACTGTACCCCACTGGAAATTATAATCAGGGTGAAAACACCAAACCCCACCCTCTGGCACCAGTGCGTATTAGTGAATGCATTTCCTGTTTGAGGGTGAACATGTCAGATGAATATTTTATCAATGATTTCTCCAAAATGTACTCAATACTCCAGATGATGCTGCAATGAGGATTACTTAAGTTAATGATGTAATGACATCATAAAATGCAATAAAATCTGTGAAATTGATCCATGCAAGGAGCATTTTATGTGCTGGAAAACAGAGAATGTGGTGTATAACTGCTGCAATGAATTCATTCCCATTTCCATTCTCTGCCTTACTATCAAATTCTTTTTGTGCATTCCCACCTCAGTCATACAGCACGGAAACATGCCCTTTAGCCTACCTAGCCCCACCAACCATTAAGCACCTATTTACACTAATCCTACACTACACCCATTTTATTCTTCCCACAGTCCTATCAACCCCAAACTACCAACCCTCTCCCCAGATTCTACCACCCAGCTACA
>JARFYF010000046.1:15527779-15544852 GCA_030265395.1 Rhina ancylostomus
GAGTCTTTAAGACAGATGTGGCCGGACACTTGATTAGCAAGGAGACAGAATGTTACTGCAGATAGATGGGAATGTGGAGTTGAGGTTACAGTCAATCAGACGTGATTTTATTAAATGGGAGCATGCACTGGTTGGAGACAGCAAGGAATAAATGTAAGAAGTGAAGGCTGGAGGGGCTGAGAGGCCTATTTCTTATTATTATTAGCTCCTAATTCATATGTTTTTATTATCTAAATGGAGGCCTGGGAGGTTGCCTGGCCTGTGGCTAATTTTCATTTCCCTAACTTTTCCATCCTTATGCTACAGAGTTTTGGAACTTTTTGGAAGCTGAAGGAAAGGTATTTCCCCATGACACAGAAGGAGACCATTTTGCATCTTTGCTTGCTCACAGAGTAATTCCATTCACCCACTAATTTTTCTTGTAACCTGTTTTCCCCACCTTCCCTTCAACTCCCTCCCGTTTCCATGAGGCTGATCAATCATCTACACACTAGGTTCAATTTGCAGCAGCCAATTAACCTACCAACTCACACGTTTTTGGCATGTGGGAGGAAACCAGAGCACACAGAGGAAATGTACAGTCATATAAATAACATGCAAACTCCACACAGCCAGATAGAACCAGAGGTCAGGATTGAAACTGAGCTGCTGGAGTTGTGAAGGAACAGTGCTACCAGCTGCATGACTTTGCAGCCTCATATTTATAGTGACATACCAACTCCCAGGGGAGCAATCCCATTATTCCCGTCCTTTCTGCAGGTCCTCACAGTGCCGAGTGACATTGCAGTGTGCTACCATAAACAAGGTGCATAGAAGACATGAAGTATAATAAGGTGAGGGATCCAGTAGTGGTGAATAGCAGGAGCAGAATATCTGAGCATGAGTAGAGCATGATGATTCTGGAAAATGTGAGAGAGGAGTGTTCTGAGTAGGGGTGAAAGTAGAGAAACTCAAGAGGTTGAAATCTCTCGTGAGATTAATGATCCTGCTTGGCATTACTGCCATGTCTTGGAAGGATTTGGCAACGAGCTCCACGGTAACCACTTTCCCCCATGGATAAGGTCATCTTTGGATGTCTATTCACCTTTCCCCTGGCGAAGGAAGACACCTCCCTCCATCACTACCAATCCTTCCACTGTTTGGAAAGATGGTTGCTTCACTCCTTACATTTCTTCCTTGCTGTCTCCAGTCATGGCATGCTTCCATTCTAAGAAGAGCTGGTGATATTAGATAGCACCTGTGATTTCTCCATCAGAGGAGCAGCCAGTGTAAGGGCTGATTGTGGCGACCACATGATAATGAGCTGACAACACCGTTATCACCTCTGGTTCAAGTGCACAACAACAATTTCTATTTGCACTGTGCTTTCAACATTGAAGGAAATCTCATGGTGCTTCACAGAGTCATTAGGAGCAAAAGGGGAAACAGGAATCAAGGTTGGGGGCGGCACGGTAGCGTAGCGGTTAGCGCAACACTATTACAGCACCAGCGATCGGGGTTCGATTCCCGTCAGTGTCTGTAAGGAGTTTGTACATTCTCCTGTATCTGCCTGGGTTTCCTCTGGGTGCTCCGGTTTCCTCCCACCTTCTAAAGACATACGGGTAGGTTAATTTGGGGATTAAAATGGACGGTGTGGACTCATTGGGCCAGAAGGGCCTGTTACCACGCTGTAAATAAAATTTTAAAAAAAGAAATGATGTCTATTGTCCGTAAGGAAAATTGGATACTGATCTGAGAACACAGAATAGTTACTGATTCCCTCTTGATCTTTCCTCGGAAAGGTAATTTTCTAGATGTACGTCAGCAATGCTTTATCTTTGATGACATTATTCCATCCATATTTCACTCTAATTGCCATGGATTCCCTGAGTCTTGAAAAAAATAGTTAAATGCTCACCCTTTGATGGACAAGGGGCTGCACTGAATGGCTGTGTAAACTCTAGTTCCTGGTTAACACGTGTTGGATTGACTATCTCTAATCTTCACGTGTTCACAATGAAGGAAATGTGCCAAAGTTAGATGGTGGTGAATTCTGAGGCTTAGCTCTTTCACTCTACTGACCCATGTGAGCTATTCAGATGGTAATAAGGTCCTAATGCAATATTTGAAGAAGAGCAATGAGTTCTAATGACATGGTTAACAATCCATTTTCAAGTGCCATTTAAAACACATTGATTGGCCCTACATTTTATCTGCTTGTGGAATTTTGACAGCTGCTACATTTTCTTACATAACAACTATCACTGCACTTATTCTGAAAGCCTTGGTGAGTTTTAAGAGTCAAGGCAAATACTTTCAAAGGTGTAAAAGCAAATACTTTCTTTATCTTCAGTAGTCAATTCAGAGTTACTACAATTTGTTTTTACAAGGCACAGAAAGAGACCAGTGAACCGAACTGTTAACGCTGTGCACAGACTTCCTCTTACTCTACTTCTAATGCTATTAGAGCTTCCTTTTCATCCTTTCTCCCTCACATATATATTTTGCTTGCTGTTCATTGAACCTGCTGTTCCAGGGGGTATGTAACCCAAACAACACACATCAGCAAGGAGAGGGTTGATCGATGAGTGAGATTTGATGTGGGACCAGATGTTGGGCAGCAGGATTTTGGTGTCACTGAAATTGCTGAGTGTGAAGAATAGGAGCTGGCTAGAAGAGCATTGGAATTATTTTTTTAAGATTTCAGGCTGGGGAAAACCTTTGATCTGTGGAGACCATCTTTCCATAGTATTCACTCAGTGCATTTCCAGTAAACCCAAGCCCTGTTCATTGACAATGATCTCACTCATTTCCTTTTAAGGCCTATTAAGGTCACTTGTTCCACTGTACACTCCAGTAATCTGTTCCATATACTCCAGGAAAGAACTTTTCTTGTATTTTCCAGTTGACTTTGTTGTTTTTAATTTATAAATGTGGATCCATATACACTCTAAATCATTGAATTTAGCAGAGACAAAGGCATGGACATGGATTTTAATAGAAAATGTGGTGATAAAAAGGCAGCAGATGCAACAGGTTGAAGAAGGCAGTCATTGCGATGGAGAACATACAACTTGGCAGTTCAACTCAGGGTTAAGTAGGATGACAAGCTGGTGAAACACACTATTCTATCTGAGGCAATGGCTGCAGAGGCAGATACAATCTGTTTGGAGACACAAGTCTGCAGATGCTGGAATATGGAGCAACAAACAATCTGCTGGACGTTGATGCTTCAGGTCAAAACCCTTCATCAGGACCATCAGAACACTACAATCCATTTGGAGTTTGTAGCAGAGGCAGTAAAATGTATTTTAATTCAAAATGTTGAAGTTGTAGCTCATCTGATACTAGACTGCTGCAGCATATGTATGTGGCTTATTGATTCATGCTGCAGGTAAGGCATTGGGAGCAAAGCTGATGACATTGGTAAACGTGTCTGCCAGTTGTTGTGTTGTCCCTGTGGTGCAGCAAGGCTTCAGGACTCCTTACAGAAGATTGGTGGTAGCCTGCTGGCCAGAGACTGGGGCAGCAATTTTCCTTGGTCATTGCTAGGTAGGTGTGTAATGTCCTGCAGATGCAGCTGGTGGATAATAACAGATGTGGGCAATCTTCCTCTGGTGCCTACTGATATCACTAATCAGTCTTTATTCGTCTTGTATCACTTGAAGCATGAATTCTGTGTTTGGGATATATTAATACCAATTCCAGTCATTAATTTTAATTTAACTTTGAGACCACCACAGTATTTGGCACATTGTGTATTTTGTTACTCACAGGCAAGTTTATAATGTATGAAGTTCTTTATACGTCTCCTTTCTGTATACTTTACCATTTCTACTGTTTGCTTGCAGATGTTTCAATTATAGTTGCTTTCTGGTCACTGTGTTTAGCTCTTTTGTGTCAAAATTATAATGTTTTTATATGAAAAAGTTATGAACACAAATGCAAAATAATTCAAAAACAAAATCAAACCCAAATGACAGTGCTTGCAAAAACATATATGAAACTATCTGCCTCTTTGTGAACATATTACATGTGATCCTTCTCTTAGTCTAGCCCTGTGAGCTGCATACACATTGCAATCCCATAAAATCACGTAGGAAGTGGCACCCTTTTTCCATCAATGTTACTCGTTTAAAGAATTAGCATAAAGCTCTCTTCCATTCCATGTGATACCAAGTGAGAAGGTAGAGGTTATGCTGTGCAGATTGGGTCAGGTCTTGCAAAAGATATTCTTCCATTTTCCTGGCATGATGTTTGCCAGTTCCATCTCATGAAAAATGTGCTCTTCTATTCCTGTAAATCAGTGCTGATGCATCATAATTTCCATTATGTTGCACCCCTGATGTCAGAGTAGAATGAGTAGTTTTTGTTTTAATTTCCTACATCATTTGCCAATATTCTCCTGCACTTGTGGTACCATGCATCCATTGATCTTGTGTTTCTTGGACTGTGTGTCCAATGTTTCTTATGCCTTGCATCATCCCATTAATTGTTGTCTTAATCTGTTACCCTCAAATCTTTCACACCATTTTTTCCCTTGTCCTTCCTGTGCCATGTGTTTGTTACTTTGTTGTGCTTTCCTTACCATATAATTCTTGTTTTCTTTCCCTCACTCACACATATATTGCAGCTTTGTGCTTTCTTTGTTATGCCTTCATTGTTTCCTTGTTCTTTCTATGTTTTATGCACAGCCGGATTATTTTTTTGTGATTTCCATGCATTACCTCCTTTTTGTTCTGAGGATCTCCATGTTGTACATACATTGTGCATGAGCAATTTACTTCTTGTGCAGTGATTTCTTCCTGATGCTTCCAATCTTGCCCTATTATTCTCTGTCCTCTTCAAATTTTGCACTACAATTATCCATTGTCATCATTCTCCTTTACATAATACTCCTATTGGTTTTATAAGTGAGTTATGGAGCTGTAAGGTATCCTGTAAATTTTCATTTCATCACATGAAATAGATCAAAGGAGGAAACTTGATTTTCATATTATTGACCTATAAACAGTGATGCCCCATGATTTTGTCTGTGTTCTAATGATTAACAACCATTTTCGGTTTGAAAGCACTTAATTCTGGTCCTATTAAAGCAACTTTCTTCATAGGATACTTCATGTTTTTCAGGTATCTGTACAATTGCCTTTTGAATGTTTCTGTTTAATCTATTTCCACCATTGTACCTGCGAGTCTACTCCAAATCCGAACCATTTGTTACATAAATATGATTTTCCTCATACCAACTAAGCTTACTTTTCTAATCATTTAAAATCTGCGATCTTCCATCCAGTTTCTCTTTATTTATTCTACCTGAACCTTTCTTTCCAACACCCACATTAACTCTCCCCTCTTCTCTATAAACAACCTCAGCTCCTCCAGTCTGCCCAGGCATTTCTCAGTCCTAAAACCATTCCAGCTAATATCATATAAGAGCTCAAGCTTTGCATCTTGCAAGCTGGTGCATCTATGCAAGTGCAAATATCAGTTGTGCACCTATTAAACTTCAATATGCAGACACCTTTCCCAACAGGAGTGACCACTCAGGGATTTGTAGAATACAAACTTGGAGAGCTTCCATATTCGTGTGGCTCAGCACCAGAGCTGGTCTTACCACAATATTTTCACAGATAACTGTTGACATTGGTCATGAGTTCTTCATATTGTAGCCATGGGAGAAATCGCTCAACAGGAGCTCTGGAAGAAGGTTGCCTTCATACTGCCATAGAGAATTTGGGCAGCCATCTTATGATGTTAGACTACCTCTGATGCTGTCATCCACCAATGGAAAAATAAAGCTACCCTGCATGCAATAGTGGACATGAAAATCAACATGGGTTCATCTTCAACTGCTGTCCAAGGCAGAAGTTTACCTGTGGCTTTCTAACTTCCAACCAGGGAAACCTGAAACCATGATTTGATTTCACAACCCAGACAGAACCATCTCTAAAATTGTGGATCTAATGGACAGATCAATATTCTGTCCCAGGCCAACATCCCCAGCATTAAGACTGAGATCACATTGCATCAGCTCAGGTGTGTGGCCTACATCCCTCACATGCCCAACCACAGTCTCCTGAATTAGGCATTCTGCTCAGAGCTTCATAATAGTAATAGATTACCAGGTGGACAAATAAAACAGTGTGCTCAAAGCCTCCTGTGCAAATATAACATCCTCACAGACTAATGGAAATCCCTGGTCCCTATCCTTTGCTCAGAATGAAGAATGAGCATCCAGAATAGCACTGAGACCTTGTTGCATTGTTGGGGCATTCACAACTCCAACAAAAACAATAGAGGGAGTGCACCACCTTTCAAAGTAGCCACCCACCATCCTGCCAAACATTTCTTGCCAATTCCCCCCCCCCCCCCATTCTGTGGTCGGGTCTGTAGGTCCCATATTGGCCTTATCAGTCACCTCAGTTTCTGCAGAACTTCAGTGGAAGTAAGTCATCTTCAACCCCTTAGAACAAGGATGAATGAAGTACCCAAAAGGCATTTAAAGACTAATATAAGGGTGCAGTGTGGCATGTAGGATTTAACTATTGTAAATACTGATCTAAGGTCCAACAGATGAACTGCAGATAGTTGACTTTCAGGCCACGTGTTTCATAACTGATGCAACACATTTGCTAATATAAAATCTCAGTTTAAATAACTATGGCTAATTTGCCTGTTTTGGTTTAGATTGAACACTTTAAAAAGCTACTGGATTGTATTTTGTCTCCCCTTGGGTCAACACAACCAGTGCCATTGTTTTGCAATTTGACACAAATAAGGTAATTTTCTCCAACATTTCAGCCCTTTTTAGCAGAATAGAAACCCTGCTAATAAAGGAGTTTACTGGAATGCCACGCAAGATGCAGAAAATGTGCAGCACATTAATCACAGATCAATCGACTCTGGATGATGGACTATGAATCCCAATTAGCATTATTAGCCATGGTGTCAGGGACATTGAGTCCGCTCTGTTTCACCTGCTTTAATCACAAATGAGAATAACACGAAATATAAATGTTTTTTTCTCTGCGGCTAAATATTTGATAAATGATACCAAGATGTGTACGAGTGCAGGCACAGTCTGGAACACAGCAGTGATCAATATTATGTGGGGCCACAGCTGCACAGAAACGATTCAGTTCATGAGTTGTGACCTTATAAACGTAGATGCCAATCCAGCAAGGAAAAATAATGTGCACCCTAAGCTGGAATTATCCACTTTTGTGATACATTGCTGGCTCACATGGCCTTTAAGATGTGGGTGATTCTTGATACTCCAGGTCTTTGGTCAACTATTCAACAATCATGAGGGAACTCAGCCTTTTCTCAGTGGAGCAATGGAGGATGAGGGGGGACCTGATAGAGGTGTATAAGATGATGAGAGGCATTGATCAGGTGGATAGTCAGATTCTTTTCCCCAGGGCTGAAATGGTGGCCACAAGAGGACATAGGTTTAAGGTGCTGGGGAGTAGGTATAGAGGAGACGTCAGGGGTAAGTTTTTTACTCAGAGAGCGGTGAGTGTGTGGAATGGGCTGCCGGTAACGGTGGTGGAGACGGATACGATAGGGTCTTTTAAGAGACTGTTGGATAGGTACATGGAGATGAGAAAAATAGAGGGCTGTGGGTAAGCCTAGTAATTTCTAGGGACATGTTCAGCACAGCTTTGTGGGCCGAAGGTCCTGGATTGTGCTGTAGGTTTTTCTATGTTTCTATGAGACTACTTGCATTCTTTCTGTCTGTTGTGTGAGCTTTTTCTTGTTTGTTTTCCCCATCCACTTGAGCCTTGTCGATCACGGGTGACTTTTCATCTTCTATGCTTGTTCCTTCATGTTTACAGTAAAGGGGGAGTTTCCTTCTTTTCTGCAGTGAATTGCAGGAAAGCTCACTGCTCATCTGGTGTACACATTCCTCTGCCTAGCTGGGACTCCAGCTCAATCAATCAACGGTTGTCACAATATCTGGCTCTTTTTTTTCCTCTACCTTTGCTACTTCTCATGAGAGATACAGAGACTGCAGGAGCTGGAATCTGGAGCAACAAACAATCCGCTGTAGGAACTCAGCAGGACGAGTGGCATTTGTGGGAGAAAAGGAATTGTTGACATTTTGGGTCAAAGCCCTGCATCAGTTGCTACCTCTCCTGATGTTGGTTAGTAGCCACCACTTTAATTCCTCTCAGCAGGGCTAGCCACAGGAAGTGCTGCAAGTGGTCTTCAAATGCTCTGGCTGGGAGGCTTTTTAATAACCAGTAGGCCTTTTCCTGAATGCCATCCAGTGCGTTTTCATCTATGTATGTCTGATGAGGATGGAATGGGGCTTGTATGTCCTGATTCTCAGTGGTGAATAACATGATTAGGAAAAGGCCATTTGAATAAGGTACTGGAGTTCAATGGCACTGGAGGGTTTGTATCCCAACATCAATTGGTACCATCCGGAGATGAGAAATGAGGGCGAAGCTAGAAGAATGCATAGAACTAAATTTAGGAGAAAATGACAATAAAGAATTTAAACTCTGTTTTAGTACTTTCAGACAATGTCAGATGGAATATAGTTTTTTTGTAACACATTCTAAGACACGCCCATGTAATGATCAGCCTGCACCATCTGGGAAATGCAAAATAAATTGCACTGAGATACAACTCCTTACTGCAATGTAATGAGTTTTAGAATAGCATTATAATTTTATTTTCATAGGTTTGAACTCATGCCTGTATTTAAACAAGAGAACCTGTTGAATTTAAGAGCATTCTACACTGGGTTATTTATTTATTTATTTTATTTATTTGAAAGTGGGCTCTCAGAATTATGCAGCATTCTTACAGATTAACTTCCAGTCATTAAAGTCAGACACCACACTGAAATTCCTTTTTGTGAATACAGATTCTTGGAAGAGTGATCGATTGGTGCCATCTATTACCACTAGCCATTCTCCTGATGCAATATTATAGTTCGGGTTTGATGATCAGTACTGTGTTAAGGCATATGGTGACCAACAAAACAAATCAACTACGTTGATAAGCATTTACAGTAAAGTATATTTAATTCTACTCATCAGCAGTTATGCATTAACAGGTATAATAAGGCTTGTTTGAATCACCAATCTCAAATTTTTTTGCATTGATTTTTCCCATTGATTTTCTTAAAACTAATCTCAGTATTAAAATATAGATGGGATATCTGATACAAATTCAGGCCAAGCTGCAGACTGCTAATGACTTTAACAGTGCCTTTTACAGTCAAACGGTACTTTTGGAGCAGCTGCCTTTATCTCATTTTTAAAAATTTCAAAACCCTCGTGTCTAATTCTGAGTTGGCCTGTGGTAGGCAGCAAATTCATCTGCAGCAAGTTTCACAGAAAATAAACAATTCTAAAGCAATAATTGAGTACTGTGCAGAGAAGAAAATCTCCTGTGTAATGCAGCTTAGGCCATTATTTCAATGAGTTTGGTTTTAATACATGCCAACTGTCCCTGTATTAAAGTTGCAATATCTCTTCTCCAGGGCTTGCTGCAGATTAAATCCCAACATCAGAAACAGTTTCAATATCAGATAGGTTCTGGAGTTCTTTGAAAAGAGAAAATAAAAATTCAAAGGAGGGTGGAGAAAGTTTAACTCAATGTTTTACTGCTTTTGAAGATAGTTTGGCAATGGAGTAACCTATACATCATTAATTTGTAGCTCATCATATCTAATATTACTGCTGCTCAACAGCTAGCTTCAGTAGTTTATTTCTACATCTGTAGATCAATGTTTTTATTTCCCATTTTCATGAATCTCTGTGACTGATGATGTGGAACCTGCTTTTGATATTGCTCTTGAAGAGTAATCACCAGCAAGAAATCTTTAAGAATTACCTGTTAACAAAATGCAACCATGTTGCTGTGTCCTTGAATCAGTTTTTTTTAAATATATAAATGAAATGGTACAAGGTTTACATAGCTTTATAGACAGTGGAAAGTTAGTGTGGAGATCAGGCATGCAAAGATTTCATTGAAATGCCAATCACATCTACCTTCATTTTTTTTTAAAGTGAATGTTTATTTTAAACATATTAGATTGTGGACACCAGGTTTATTTTAGCCGCCCTCACAGCCAAGCTGCAGTATGGTTTGAAGAGCAAAATCTCATTCAAGTTCTAAATCTGGCTGAGAATTCCCAGGTACCATCTTAGTTATAAGTAAACTCTTGTCCTGACCCTTGATGTTGATGGAACTTAATACAATAGCTTCTGAAAACTTGTGCTTTCCTGTGATAAATAAATCACAACTTCAAGGCAATTTTGTGGACCTGATCGCAGATCAAGTCCAGGAATGTAACAGTGAACATACAGACCGTAAAACATCCTTGATAAAAGAGGTAGGCAGGACAGATATTACCACAACTATATTATTCTATTTTTTAAAGTCTGAGTGTCACCATCATTATGATCTGATGACCACATAGCCTGATTGAGTGTTGCATTCTCAATCACCTTTTATTTTCTGTTTTTTACCACAAAGAAACCAGACAGTTCTGCAGCTGTTGCGTTGGGCTGCTCATAGTTTCTTTACAGAGCAATGGATAGTTAAAAAAAAGTAAGTCTCACATCAGAACAGTTGAAGTTTAAAGCATAAGAGTCTGTGCCCAGTTTGGAGCATACATGAAAAAAATAGTTACTTGTGTACTTGGTACTATTATAATGCAATATTATCAAAATATTTCTATTTTTAAAGTACTATCAACCATCTGTATCACTCAGGTGAGCTTAGGAAGCTACCTCTGGTTTCTGAGAATATCAGTCTGATCCCAATATTGATGTCGATCATGCTCAACCCAGTCTTTGCATTGCTCTTGGCCCCCATGTGACTCCTGTGGCCTCGCTAATCTTTCACGGCCCTTCAGGTGAAATTGAGCTCCAGACTGTGCTGCCATGTCTATCCCACAAAATGGAGCAGGTTGCCAGTGGCAAATAGGCCTCGACTCTGGACTGCCCTGAGGGCCCTTTGGCATCTCCTGCTGTCAAAAGTATTTTCAGAGGCACTTAAAAATAGTTGAAATAGATATATATAATTTTAAGCACAAATGAGGTTGTGCTGCATACTCTGGTCAGGGCGAGAAGCAAATTGAATCTGTTCCATCAGCTCAGTGAGACTGGGCCATGAGACTCAGTGCTGAATCCAGCAGTAAAGCAGGTAGTCAGATGCATTGGCAATGCTTAGAAGGCACTGATAGCAAAGGAGACCTTTCCAGCAGTTTCTTACCAAAGGAATAAGATGATTTATGTCTCACTTCTGTAACCTTTGACATTGTTAGATTGATATTCAATTGGTATTAAATGTTTATCTAAATATTCTGATATTGTCTCATTTATTCCATCTGGGTTGTTGATCTAAAAGCATTTTGGTTATTTCATATCCACCTGTGTCTATCCATTGGTTGTTTTCATGGAAACTTCCACAGGGACATCATAGATAATTCATCCTGATACTGTCAATTTACAATGTAACTTTCAGCTGCATTGTGTTTAAAACAGTCCAGTTCCGATGTGTGAATATGCCCAAGAAGAGACAGAGGTTTCAGAGCATCTTTTCATTGTTCATTGGATATTGGTCTCCTCAGGTTCTGCCATTTCTACAGTCATTTAAAATAATGGGTCTTGAGCTTTAGAGCTATTGTTAATTTTCAATTCATTTTGTTTTCTAAATGGGGTTGGAAAAGCACCTTTCAAGTATTCCATTGGAGGCTACCCCCTTCATGCCTGAAAGGGGTAGTTGGACCTTGGCAGCTGGTCCAATTTCATCAGAGGCATCTGGCAATATTCCACATCAAGAGGAAACCCAAGAATATGAAGAGGGAGAATTGCAGAGTGAATGCATTACAAAGGGGCATAATTGTCCAAAGATTACAAAAAATGCTTCCACAAGGATCTTAGCTGAACCCAGGGTCCTTCATCAGTAGGGTTCAGAGCCAAGTTCAGTGGACAATCCTTGGGATTTTTTGTTGTCTTCTTGGGTTGCCCACTTCTTGGCTCATAGTGTTAATACACAAAGAAAGAAGGATAATCTCTCAGTTCCTGCTGTCACTCCTTGTATGCGATCTGATGGGAGAGAGTCGCTAATAGAGATTTCAGCAGGAATGGAAGGAAATTCCAGATAATTTTGAGGATAAATTCCTCAGTGTCCAGTTTTCCTACTGTTGCTGTTTTCATTGTGCTTGATTTTGGATGGGATTCCAAAGACTCTCTTCACAAGTCCTATTGCAAGTTTAGGTTTTTCCAAGAGTTTATCTAAATAATTTGAAAGTACCAAAAATTATTAATCAATAGTGTGCATAATGTAGATACAGTAAATTACAGAGGCTGGAATCTGGAGCAAAAAAACAAAATACAGGAGGAACTCAGTGGATCAGGCAGTATCTATGGAGAGCAATGGACAGTCAATGTCTCAAGTAGAGGGGAGATAGCCAGTATAAGGTACTGGCTTATAGTGCATCTTTGTATGCACAGTATAAGTGCATCTTTGTCATTTTCTTCAGTAAATTATTTTATTCATGAATAAATCTGACCCTTGGTTTAACCTCTTGGTTACAGAGTTCAACACCCTCATACTTACCATCAACATGGCTCGGCAGATGCTGAGGAAATTCTGGGCACTTTTCTGATGAAAGATCAAATATCTGAAATGTCAGCTCAGTTTCCTTCTTCATTGACCAGAAAATTATCTGAATTAGGAAGCACTTTGTTCTAACTGCAAGAATATGTCAGAGGCTGCATATGTTACTGTAAGGGGAAAAAACTGTTTACTGTCTGCAAGGCTCCAGTCAGGACTTCAGGAGAAGTTTTGTACAGTTGCAGAGACATTGAAGAATCCTTTACCTTATTTCGGCACCAAGCAGCCTGTTCCATTGACATTATGGGTCCCATGGTGCCTATATCAGCAGTCACGGATTCAATAGCAGAAAGTACAGTTGCTAGAGGGAGTTTCTGCTGCAGATCATTTCTGGAGTTGGCATGCTCTCCGAGGTTGACTGCAATCCTGCACACATATCCATTATGGTGTCACAGATGTGACTGGGGGCTTCTCTAACTGAGACACTATCTGCAGCAAATTCAGGGAAATTATCTCCAGTTCCTGTATATCATTCTGATGTTTTGCAAGCATCTTTCATGTTAAAGCAGGGTATCTCTAATCTAGGGTCCCTAAGCACTTCAGGTGAGACCAGATATGCCCTCAAGTTCAGAACAGCAGCATCTTTGGATACTGTTAGACAAAATGATGTGTAGAATGTAAAATATTTCCTGGTTGAATGACTTAAAATGCCTGAATAATCACCTTCATCTGTATTTATTTTTCACATCAAGAATGATGTGAATGTGAGTTAATGTACTTGGAGCTGTGATTTGTTGAGCAAGATTATACAGAAGAAATACAGAAGTAAATTATGAAGCAGTCAATTAATTAAGAGAAGGATTTGCATTATTTTATCACCTGTCATGATCTCTGGATGTCCCAAAGCACTTTTCAGCCAATTAAGTGATCTTGAAGTATAGTGACTGTAATAATGTAAGAAATATATGCCAGCCAATTTCTGCACAACAATTCCCCAACAACAACAATAGGACAGCATTTTCTACCAGCAGACTTCTGAATTCTAGGTCTCCTGCATTGCTTCAACTCATTGTAAACCTTTAGAATGTTATTTTACCTTTTCCCTGGGTACTGTGCTTCTCTTTGGTCTTGACATTATAGTTTCTTAGGATTTTGTTATCCTCGAGAATCCATTGCATTTTCTTTTTGCCTGCCTCTGACCAACTCTATGTTCTGGTTCTGAAAAAGGATTTACACTTAAAATATGAATGTCTTTTCTCTTAGTAGATGTTCATGGATCATCTGGGCATTCCTGATGTTATATGTTTTTTTTTAGAAATACCCAGCATTTGCACTTTTAAATGTATACACTGGTATGGCTTACACATTTAAAGTCATTTGAAATAAAAAAACAAAAAATGCTGGAACTGTAAAAGCTGTTTCCAACGTTTTCTCTTTTTATTTCAGATCTAGAACACCTGCAGCTTTTTGATTTTTCTTTTAAGTCATTTGAACTTGCATTGGTAAATTGTTTATTTGATGCATAAAATTAATGCTCGCCAGTTACAAAATCTGCAGCTTCGTTTTCTGAGCAGAAGGACAAGCTTTCCCTCATCCCTCCTTTATTGTGTATAAGTGTAAGGATACCTTTAAAAACTAAGAACATATAGTATGATTATGAAACACAGTTGTTTCAGTCTTTGCCATTTAGCAGTTATTTTCTTCAGTAAAGGATATTATGTTGATTGCTCCACTCTGTTTATTAAGTTCAGCCAAACAGAAAAACAAAGAGCCTGTGATGATTCATTTGGGTTACCATCCAGTAGGCTTTGTGTCTCCACCATATCTTCCCACATTAATGTTCATTTCATGTCCATGGTGAGCTCTTGATCCCCTGTTGTATGTGGAGCCTCTAGTTTGCCCTGAAAGAGGGATGGGGAATATCCACAATAATGGCAACTCTTAAACAGCTGCCACTTGAAGTTGAAAGGATTCATTGGCTTCAAGGTGGATGGTTGCAAGAAGGCACAAGAGTGGCAACGAAACTTTGACTATTAGTCAAAGGATATGTGAGGTATCCGTGAAACACCACAGGATGGAAAAAAATGTAGAAATTACTTTGTGGGCAACTACTTGTATGGAACAGAAACCATATCCTATTTGATGGATGGCAAAGTGCAGGTGCTGTTCAATGATGCTAGTGTGAGGGGGGCTGTTTTTTTTTGGCACTCCAGGCCATCTTCCATAGAAGCCAACTGCATTTCATGTCTAGCAGGATGTAAGCTAGTAGCACAGTACCTACTGATCTGGGAACAGATGCGAAAGCAGATGGACAGCCTTAAGAAAGCTGCCAAGGTTGCCCAACAACACCATACAACAGATAGATAGCCCTTCTAGGCATTGCCAACAAAGTGTTGACTGCCAACCTACTAAACAATTATTGCTGTCCCATGCCAACCCTTCATACAACCTTATAATGCTTAACTATGCATGCCCATACTCCAGAAGGACACTCATTCAAGCTGCTGACATCTTATAAGGGGCAATTAACAGTTCAGGCCTGTTTCAGGCACCTTTTCAGATTCAATCGCATCGGTTACTTCTGTAAGCAGTCTTGAGTGTTTTACTTTTGCACTGTCCTATATCAATCCTATAAACTGAGTCAGTATCTTGAGAGTTTCACAAATAAATCCTTCCACATTCTTTGAACATCAATAGAGTTAGCGAGATTAAATGAACTGAGAACTGCACCAAGAGCTAGGATACTCAACATGTAAATTGTTTGGTTGCTGTCTTGATAATAAACCTTGATCACTTTGAATATTTATTTGGATAAATAGTTGCTTTGTTCATAAAATCACTTTGGTTTCACAGAATAATATAAAAACTATGAATGTTGATGTCCACTTTGGTGAGTTGTTTTATTTTAATTAAACAGAACTTTCTGTCAATATGCTGATGTCTAAATAACTTGCTGTTGTCTATGTGCAAATCACACAGCAACATCAGGCAAGGGCAGCTGCAGTTAAATGCAAACACCCAGACATTGATAACTGTGATACACTGTTCTGATAAGAACTTTACGTAATAACAACACCCTGTCCTTCTTACCATTGAAATCCATTTAATGGAATAAAGTTTCTGTACTTACATGGTAGATAGCAACTAAACCTGTTACAGAGAAAATTAGGGGTTTTCTGTTTACGGAGATATCTGATTTTCTCTGTAGCAGGTTCAGTTGGTTTCTCTTATTAAAAAAAAATCAGGTATTCAAGCTTCAACACCAACTAGTTTTTTGTCTTCTACCTATAACCACCAAAACGAGGAGAGGATTTTCAATTTGTATTGATAATAGATAGCTTAATTTCTGTCAACCCAAGTCCCTTCTTTGGTACCTCAACCTATTGCACTTTTTCCCCTTGCTTTCACTCTCTCTCCCGTACCATCATATGTATTTTTCCCTCTCTCCCACTTTTTATTCTGTCCCTCTTTGTCAGGATGCCAAGCAGTGTTAATGAACTGCTGCTTATGTGATTCAAGTAATAATGACATTTTCTGCTTCCATTATAATTTTACAGTCAAAAACAGAAATGTTTCAGTGTGGGAACAGTGTCAGATTTCCTGCTGCTGAGTCTCCAGTCTCTACACTCTCTGGTAAAGGGCCTTGAACTTTATTTCCATAATGTGGAGGATGTGTCTGTTTCCTAACTGGTCCACATAGCAACCTCCAATAATTGCTATCAAACTTCACATGTGATACTACTTGAACTACATAGACACCAGTGTTGAAGTTCCCATTCCCAATTCCACCAAAAAGGCACTCATTCCTATTACAAGCAACACAAGAGACTCTTGTAACTACAGGCCATGTTTTGAGGTGAATATAGTTGAGCCCTATTATGCCACTTGATATGCCAGCCACACTCAGGATATAACAGTTTCTAAAGCATATGTCATGACTGATCGTCTTTTGAAAAACAGTCACAAAGAGTTATAATTAATGTTAACCCTTTGACTGCCATATGACTAGATTCAAATAGGTTTTCAACTCATGTTTTCAGCAGCAAAAAAAATGTACATTTTCCTTTTTTGATATTTTAACATTTGCATATTCATCAGGAAAATGGAATCTAATATAGTAAATGAACTGTATTTTACAGCAAAGTTCAAATGAATCAATGAAGTGCTTGGGATTATTCAAAATTAATTTCTCAGCATATGTGATAGCTTACCAAAAATTTCCTTTTGACCACATAAAAAAGATCTACATTATCTGAGTCTCAGTCTTAACACTGCGTGACAGAGCAAGCTAATAGCATTCAGTGTCTGTGAGCTTCCACAACCACTCACTCACTCCACCACTGAGGCACAGTGCAGCAGTTTGTACCATCTACAGGATGCACTGCAGCAACTCACCGAGACTCCTTAGACAACACCTTCCAGACCCCTGACTTCTACCAGCAAGAAGGATAAGGGCAGCAAAAGTATAGGAACACCACCACCTAAAAGTTGCCCTCCAAGCCACACACC
>JARFYF010000046.1:15559529-15571377 GCA_030265395.1 Rhina ancylostomus
ATTGAAGAATAAAGGGAAAAATAAGTCCTAGTTTAGAGTTTGGGAAAGGAATTCCAATCTCTGTTGCTTCTTTGTCACAAACCACAAAAAGACATTAGGGAGAAGTGTGTTTTTGAGTTCCAGCGGTTAATATGTGCATGCTAATTGTATTGATGTTTCACATATTCAGTGGGAGTGCCTGTTGCTCTCACCTCTATGCATTCAAATTCATTGAAGTCAATGGAATCCAATGTGCAGGGCTAAATACAATTTGTGGAAGCCCTGGTGCCAAAAGGCAATATTTTTTCCCCATTTATTTTCGATTTGCATTCTGTGTAAACCAAAGTGCTCCGATAGCTCTGTCCTGGCCCCAGAAACTTGTCAGTGGGCTGCACAAGGGTATTAAGTGGGTATCCTGGATATAATTTCACCAGTGAAAACATTTACCAGTAGAACTACTTTCTGTTTTAATAAATGCTTTGTTGTCTGGCTGCAACAAAATCAGATTAAACTTACATCAGCTGATTTATTTTATCGTTTGCTGTTCTGCAGAATTTCTTTCTGAAAGCTCCATGGATCCTCCAGTTAAATGTGGTTGTTAGGATAGAATGACTTTGTGACTATATAAGAAATGGAGATGACAGCATAGAGAGGGTTTCAATTTCAATTAAATTTCTGTAGAAAATGAGAGATGAGCAGGTTTTAAATGTTGCCTTGTATTGTGCTATATAGCTGCTGCAGAGCTGTTCTTATAAAATGACGTGAAGCTTGTGGCATTACTTAATATCTCAGGCATATTTTATAAATGAGATGCAGAGCTACAGTAGGTTTTATTACAATCATTGTTTGCAATAAGAGATGCTAATATATTCAAACAGATAAGTACTATATGTTTTCTTCTATCAGCTTAGCCCAACCAGCTTTAGCTTTGCAAAATCTAAGAGAGTCTGAACTAATAAGTCCTTTCCCAGTGCCCTAATACATTGACGGCACCATTGATTTGATAACCCCTGAAGAGAAATAGAAATTAAATGAATCTAAACCAAAAAAAGACTGGATTAATTTAGGTGAATCCACATGTCTCCAATTTAGCTTTTAATGGCCTCATGCAAATAAAACGCTAATTGTGTTGATGTTTCACGTATTCCATGGGAGAAAGCTATCAACAAAATCTGTCTGCTATCTGTCATCTGCAACATACATTCATACCTTTACATTTTTGTGCTTCTGTATGTAATGAGCTGAATGTATCTATGCTCAGAAGTGAAATATCTTTAGTGCCCATTTATTAAATCAAGCACTCCTCGATTCAGAACGGGTTAGTGGCAGGGTAATGTTCTCTTTGTTCTGACCAAACAATATACCTTAACCACACCATCTGAAGGTAACCCTTTCCTCCACTTCTTGAGTGAGATTACCAGTCTGAATTATGAGTAAATGACTATTCGAGAATTTGTCCAGAATTCAGAGAGAGGAAGTTTCTACTGGTCAGGTGAGATTGAAGCTATATCCCAGAGGTGAAAGGGCTGCATACTTTGCTAATTATAACATGCACTCCTCTCGCATTGCTCCTTCTTAAATCTAACAAAAAAATTGAGTTTTCCTGCTCTAGTCAATAAAAATGATGGTAAATAACCTATCTAATATCATAATAATGTTCTTTCAAGATCTGAATATAAAGCCACGAGTGTGCACGTGAGAAATTGCCATTAAGTCAGTATAGATCTGCCTACTCATTAGCTCCTTCATAATTCATAGCTCTGGTTTTTGTTTAAAGGTTCCCAATATGAGTCTGCACTAGAGGTGAAGTTTGTTACCCACATACTCCTGGTTGGGCAGTAGAGAGTTTTTTACTTCACTAATTTGTGCAATTGACTCTAATTTGAATAAATCTTTTCATTTTGACAGTAATTTTAAAACCATCAACAACTAACTTGTCTCTACTTTTTACATAATCTGTGTGCAGAGTTATACTAGCAGGACTTCTTTTAAAAATAAAAGAAAAGCTTAAAAGTAGTGATTTGCATTTATATAACACCTTGTTATGCTCTCAGGATGTCCCAAGGCAACTTAAAAAACTGCTGTGTGCAGTCAGTTTTCAGCTCTTCAAAAGATTTGTTAAAGGAATACTGCGCAGGAAGGCAATGCCAGTGTTGTGCAAGGACCAAACGTTCTCCTGCAGTAGGACCAAGGCATCTTGTGCAGAATGAATGAGCTGAGGAAAGCAGGTGGGCCACAAGTCATCTTGAGGAGAGGGTGCTGGGGTGAAAGGGTTTGAGAGTCACTAGGGCACTGAGCCTGGGGAGTATTGGGCCTTAACTTGTGGGTTCAAAGAGTATCAGTGCCATTAGGGGATGGAATATTGGAATGTTGGAGAATGTGGCACCATTTGGTGGAATATGGCATAATGGGTTTGGGAACTGGTTGAGAGACCTGATCGGATGCCCAAGAGACACCTGCAATGAAGATTGGGACTGAGCACACAGTACTTAAGGATAATCTACAGGCAAGAAGATCATTGCCCTGGTGTCTTGGATAGTAAACCTATTAAGCATGCCTCCAGCCTACCCCTTTAAAGCATATCTCCAGTTAAGGCCTGCTTCACTGTGAGTGGACCCAACAGTCTCAATGCACAAAAGAATTTTCCACCAGCTGCATCAAGACATATGCTTGCATGCTGTTTGATGTCCTATTTTCAATATTTCATCCCCAATGCCACTTATACACTTTGAACCAACAATTCCAGAGCCATCCTCCCCAGCCTCATTCCCCTGGTGGTTCTTAAAATCATTCCCTCATCATCCCCTCCTCAGCACAGTCTGTGGTCTCCCTGATTCCCTCAGCTAGTGCATACTACACAAAATGCCTTGGTCCTGGTGCAGGAGAAGGTTATACTGCCAGACTCAGCAGGTTACATAACTAAATCCGTTTTAGACAACAGAACATTTTTTACCCTCAGAAAAATATTAAATTATTCAATGTTCTTTGAGATGTTAAATTATTATATAGCAGCTGTGTGTACAAAGGAAGGCCCAAAAATATCAAATAAATGGGTGACCATGTATGATGATAACCAATGATAATCCTTTTATCTGGAAGTTTTAGTTGGGGAAGAAACTGTTGAGGTCTTGAGAAAAACTCTCTGTTATGATTAAACTTGAACCACAATATCTCTTACACCTACCTGCTTCATCCAAAAATTGGCACCTCTGACAATGTAGCTGTCTCTCAGTTCGCAATTTCTTGAAAGGAGCTTGAACCCACAAGCCCTCCATGTCAGGTGTAAGAATGATACAAAACAAGCCAAGCTTCCAACTTTATTTATTCACTTCCACCAATTTAGATCCATTAGGTATGACAAGCAAGCCTCTGGGTAAGTCCACAGTCTGACGTTTTTTAAATAAAACGTAATTCTTCTGGTGATATTCTCATATTAAATGTAATTAGTGAAGGACAAAATCATTAAAATTTTCAGCTGCTGGTATGATTTTATTTAATGATAAATGGTGAAAATTTTTATTAGTTTATATTAGGTACTGAGTCTATAAATCTCTTTGGGGATCTTAATATCTTTTATCAAATAAAAATGTTGTAAAAATGATACTTTCTTGGATTAACCATAATGTTCCTTATTTGGGGGCATGCTTTGGGGGCACTCCTGAGAATTGGAAGACCACAGGAAATGCTGTGATAGTTGTGGTTTTAATACGCAAAACCTTTTCAGATCTCAAGGTCTTTTGCTCCTTTCAGAGTGAATGGAATTAATTTTAGGTAGTATCTGTAAGTGCATCCGTACAAAGGAACTAAAGCAGTTGTAAAAGAGTGAGTCTCAGCTCATCCCAGTAACTCATTTGCACCCAGACAGAGTGCGTAGGTTCAAGTCCCAAGGTAGCCTGCCACTTTATGCGAGTCTTTCTGGGCTGCATAAGCGGAATCAGTTCTGACCCAAGCTGCTGGACTGAGCGCCACATGGATGTCAGGCATTTTATCATGGGGGAAGGACTGTGATTATCCATGTGAATCACGCTTTCTGCTGGGTAATCATAGCAGGAAATGGAGAGCAGTGGAGGGGATGACAGCACCTCAGGCCATCCCGCCTTCCTGGCTGGGAGAGGGTGTGCAGTAATTTAATGGGTAAAGTACGGAAGAAAATACAAAACGGCAGAGAATCCCAGGCATTAATCCTCTTTTTTGTTCCCTTCCTTGGAAAACATAAAGATTGTAAACCTGTTATACGCTTTATTTTGGGGCATAAAATACTCTCATTCTTAAACAGAGGCACTTTGGAATAATACTGCAGCATATCCATTTATGAGGCTGCTTGTGGAACCATGCAAAAAAACAGATTATGAGAAGGTGTTTTATGTGATTCTATGGCAGCAAAGAAGCCAGAAAGTATTTACTTTGTTCTGCAGGCTGCAGTATTTCATGAGCCTTTATTACATGGGTTTATGATCATTGTGAACACTCCTGTTTGGCATTCCTAAATTAGGATGCTTCACATGATAATGACTCTTAATAATTTTTGACTAGTATGCATAGGAAATTAACATTTACAGAAAAAAAGAATGTATTGGAGTGTTTTTTTCCATAAAGGACTGACTGTTGAATTAAAATTTGGGCCAGCAATGTTGAAGTCAAAATGAAAATATGTGTCATTGCTTTAAATAAGCTGGGGCAATGTAAATTATTAGTAGAGGTTTAGTCTGAGGTAAAAACATGAAAATTAAAGCTGCCCTGTAGAGTTCTGCTTCTTTTAAATAAGAATCAAAGAGTGCCTGTTCTCTGTAGGGTTTCCTTTCTAATGAATGCTGCCTTCCACTGGCAGATTATCTCTTTGTGTTATGATATAGTTCAGGTGTGCGGAAGCTGCCTGCAAATAGGGGCCTCCTGCTAGGCCAGACCTAACAGCAGGTGGAGATTTTTGCATTTGAGGTGTTGATAACAGTGACCCTTGGTGTCCTTTTGTGCTTCATTGGTCAGGCATGAAAGAGAGGCTGGGAGAAATTGTCACATTAAAACTAACAGCCCAGACTGGGGCATCCTCTTCCAGCAGCTCAGCCTTGGATGAGGGCTGAAGTGATAAAGTGATTATCCAAGGGGGGATCAGTTCATTTGTTAAAGCAATGAGAGGCTTCAATCATCAATAATACAGCTCTCTAAAGACCAATATGAAGGTTATCTAACTAGGATGGACCTGATCTAACCCATGCCTTGAGGTCTCAAGGCTTTCCCTAACATTTATGGCTATTTGATTAGCCCATTCTTAAGGAAAAAATAATGACTAGCTGCTTGCTTAATGGCTAAAGAGGCCAATTCTTTGCTTTACAAACCTTTGGTCTGTGCAGTGTATTCCATCTGCTTTAAGTAGATAAAACTGCATAATGAGCTGATATGCATATTATGAATTCAGAGTTTCTTCAACTAGAATTTATGTTTTTCTTAGCTTTATAAGAGATGCAAACAAAAAATCCAGACGTGCTTTATCGGATAAATGAAACCTATTCCCAGTGGTTAAGTCCTGTACTCTCATGTGGGAGAAACTCCAGTGTTTTAATCCACTGCTTGTGAAGCAGAACAGGAAATCAGAAATTAAATATATGCAACATATCTACACAGCTTATTCTGTATCCATCTATAAAGCTGATTTTTTTCCTGGTATGAAATGGAGAAGTTTGGAATCCATTCGGTAGGTATATCATTCTCACACAAGTGACTTCTTGATAAATTTCCTATATACACAAATTGTCATATTATCAATTGTGTTAGTGATGGTTCATGTTAATCAGTTCTGTTGCACACATGGCTGATTGTACGTAGAGGCATTATGCTACAATTTATTCCATGTGTACAATGGTTAATTAACAGACTGTATTTTGACAGTGACAGTGGGAGGAGCATTTTCCTCACTCTTCATTGTTTTTTCTTTAAGGCATTGGTTTGGATATTGTGTATAGAAACATGCCATTGCACGGTGGACTGGCTCTACTTCCTTCCAGGATCGTGAGGGAGGAATTTCTAACTTGTACTCTGTACAAGGATTCCTGAATCTTAAGCATATTTATGTATTGCAATCACAGGTCATTTCCAGAATTCTGAATTTAGTTGCTTAATCTCCCACCACGGAGGGAGCTTGTAAAGCAGCAGCTCTTAATGGGTACAGTGCGTCAGTTAGTGAGATTAAAATGGATTGACTGCACCAGGAGATGGGAACAGGGAACCCATGTCTCTGTTGGACTACTGGACTTTGTGGCAGGGGAGCTGGGTACTTGTGGAAAGTGTTGTAGTTGTTCTCCCCACTCTCCACCATTCCAACAAAGAGGACGTACATTGAACACGGTGTTCTCCACTCCATTGGTGTGGATTTGATAACTGGCTCCTGTGGCAGACTCCCTGATAATGGCTTACATAAGAATGGGCCTTTAACCTTACCCTTGTAGTCCTTTGTCCTCTCGTTAAAGGGCATCCCTCATAGGTTCCTCTCCTCTATTTTCACAGCACCAAGATGAGATGTGCACTGCAATTCATTTGATGTTTCTACACTCAGTGGCTCTGTGTGTAGAAACGTTCCATGCACTGATCCCTACATATCAGTTTCCCATCTATGCACAGCGCAGATTTGCAATTAAACACTGTGTGTTACGCGAGTGAATTTCTAGCACTTGGAACAAAGAGCTTCCTGGGGTAATGTAGCTCCACTGGTGGACCGGTGTGAAGTGACTCTTGATGCATCATATCTAAGGTTGAGAATACAGTGTGGCTCACTGCTCACTGAACAGAAATGAGGGTTCTGGCTGCCAAAACATAAAGGGGAGTGACCTCAAAGCCTAATGAGTAGGATATCAGAGGGAATGTTAAGCTGCTGGTGGGGAAAAAGTAGGGGAATGGTTTAAAATGACAAGGTAGGGATGTGTGTAGATTCAGAACTACTGCCAAATTTGGAAGCATCTCAGTATCAATGTTTAGATCCATTTCCCACTCAGCAGTTGGCCATGTTGACAGCCTGGTTAGCAAACAGGAGTGAAGACAAGTGGTCGGAGGCTCCAGCTCATTCGGTGTAGGAACCAGCTTTAAATTAATTCTGTGTCCTACCTTTTCACTAAAGAAACCTCAGACATCCACCACCATAAAACAACAAGGTGTGTGCAGTAGCAGACTCATGTTTCACATATTTGAGAGTGTGACCCATCCTATTCACACTAACCATCTCCATCCCATCTTGGAGGGTCACATTGCTTATTTTGGAAGTGAGTGGAGATGATCAGTTCAGTCAATGGTACTCATTAGCAAAGCACACCCTGGTTCCCCACACAGCAACCTGCATTCATACCACACTGTTGACACAAAGCCACATAAGGATCTTTCAGGACAGCTGACCAAAATCTTGTTTATTGAGGGTGTTTATGGAGGAAAAAGAGTTAGAGTGGGAACATTTGAAGGCATGATCTTTAATGGTAAAGGAATTATAATCACACCTGATCATTAGGTGATGAGGCCAATTGTATTATCCTTAGCTGAATTCAGCTAACTTTGCACATATTATTAAAGACATTCTTTCTTTGTTTTCAATGTTCAGTTTTGCTTCAAGCATTCTATTTAAGATACCTTTATTAGTCACATGTACATCAAAACACACAGTGAAATGCATCTTTGGCGTAGAGTGTTCTGGGGCCAGCCCACAAGTATCATCACACTTCCAGCGCCAACATAGCATGCCCACAACTTCGTAACATGTATGTCTTTGGAATGTGGGAGGAAACCGGAGCGCCCGGTGGAAACCCACGCAGACATGGGGAGAATGTACAAACCCCTTACAGACAGCGGCCGAAATTGAACCCAGGTCACTGGCGCTGTAATAGCATCGCGCTAACTGCTACTCTACCATGGCTGTGTATCACACTGAACGTACATAATTTGATCTTGCTGACCTGAAACATTGACTGGTTTCTCTTTCGACAGATGCTGCCTGACTGGGTGAGTTCTTCCAGCATTTCTGTTTTTGTTTCAGATTCCAGCATCTGCAGTTTTATTTGTTTTCCTTCACTTCTACCAAATCCAATTCTCCATCAGGTTTTAAAATAATACACTTACAACATCACTAAAGAATGGAATTTGATCATTTTCACATTTTTTTGTTAGTAAGTGTTGTTTCAAAATTGGTTGCCACATTCCTCATATTATAACAGTGACTGCCCTTCAAAAATTAAATAATTGGCTGTAAGCTTCCTTGGACCAAACAATGGTCACATAGATTCTATGTAAGCATGTACCTATTACAATTTTTTTAATATTCTGCTTCAACATTTTTATGGTTCAGGCAGCATTGGAAGGCCAAGGCCTATGAAGAAATGCATTCCTTTGTATTCTATCCAAGTGCAGTAAACAATGGTGTTAGATAAATCTATAAGCATTCAATGTGCTGGGCATGTTGTAGGGCAGCTGCTAAGCTGGCAGCACTATTGTTTGCAAAGTGTTGCAGCAAAATCATCAAATATTTATTGGCTAGTGAGGAGTTCAAGGAAAAAAATCCAAGCCTTTTCCTGACTGTCTTGCTTTCAAAGGGATTTTCTTTAAATTGGTAAGTGCCAATTGGAAGTTAAATTGAGTTATATGAGCCAGATATCATTAAATGAACTGAATTAATCTCAACAGATAGCTATTATCAAAACTGCCGCAACGATCCTGGCATCTTGACAGAGTATGTTAGTTCAGATCCTTCATGCTCTTGTGCTTAATATTTTCTCTAGTCTGGAGCCCTGGATGATGTCATCTGTACCTCACTGTTCATACTTGACTCTGTATTTTTTGATTAGTTGGAAATAAAGATACTGGTGGGGAAAGTATTGCTTTCCCCACTAATATGCTTTCCTGTGTATTGAGTTGTACTGAGTCTTGCTGCTATTCCCGCTAGTTTTCCTTAGACACAACATACTGTGCTTTCCATGTGTGGTTTTATTTGGATAGTGAGTGTTTGCAACCCGGCAAACCTGATGTCCACATACCAGCATGTCCCAGCAGGGGTCAGTGGAGAGCATATTTCCCTTGCAGTTGCGGTTGAGCACAACTGCATCAAGTTTACAGTCATTTACAGCAGATTAAGTTTTAAAAGTTGTTGTAATGACAAGATTCTTTCCTAAAGGTATTGCTTTCTGAGAGAGGTTTGTATCACCTTGTGTCAGATGTACTTTGAAACTAAACTGATCGTTAGAGTCTTTTTTAATCAACTTAGCAACTGAAACAAATTATTTGGAATTGATTTTAAAGAGATTTTTATGTGATCACAATTATCAATCTGCCTTTGTAGAAGTTAGGAATTAGACCAAGGTTGGCAGATTGTTCATACTAGAATGTTCAAATGTGTTATTTTGAAATGAATTAGTTGTTTGTCATATGAGAAGAAAAATCTGGGAAATAATATTTTCATAACCTTGACTTGTATTAATTGACTCACTTTGCCTCAATGTGTTTGTACTTGGGATTTGCACATACTTTTTCATAAAAACATGTTGTTTTTCAGTAAATGGTCATTGAAGAGCTTCATATGTACAAAGTCATTTTTAATCAACGTATTCAATTGGCTTTATTTTTATCTTGAACGGAAGCATCTGCTTGTGCGTGTAAAGTAATATTAGGCAACAACATTTTGTGTATATCTTTGCATAGCTAAATTACAATAATAACAGGGCAGCTGTAAGTATCATTTAGTTAATGCCTTCACTGAGCAACACTGCTCACTGCCATAGCTAGCATCCAATTGTTGTGAAACTGGGTTCATCTTTTCCTTAATGTTTTGTTGCTTCTCATTCATTAGAGTCATTGATGTATCCATGCTTATGCTTTGGGATTTGTTATTTAAAACAAAAACCCTCATGCAGAAGGCAGAAACATCTAAAGGGCCCGAGGCTATAGTGCATCTCAGACTCACATGCTCTACAAATCTACAGCAGAAACGGGTGCATGTTGAATACCCACCAAACTGGTCCCAGGGTAACACAACCCCTCCAACATTGAAAATTGACAAATGGAGCTGCCTGGTAGCCAAAGGCTCAATGTTCAAAGAAATTCATGATCTCAAAAGTTCCCCCATATCACCATGAGGTTAAAATACAGATTAATAAATAATATGATTAAAGGCATCCTGATCCCAAAGGATTACTGTACTTGAATGTATAGTTTGAAGAAACATTTAAAAGAAACATATGTAAATTCTATCTGCTGAGATTTTGAGCCTGACTGGTGTATATTTCCTGGATATGTTTAAACTGGAGGAGCACTGGAATTAAACTGCATGTCACATGATCAAGAGGCAGCCATGTTGGTGTTTAAACAAAACATCTGTGGCTTCACCTCTGTTTGTGTGAGCTTAAGCCAGCCTTGTTGGGGAAAAAGCAAATCCAAAAATTAACTTCCTCCTGACATATGGTTCAGATGCAGACAGACTGATTCTTCATTGCTGGGAGTCTGACAGCCAGGTGAAGTGAGGCATTGCTGATGCCCTGTACCCCAGAAAGCCTTGACAGTCCTTTGGACAGGCGCCCAAGCTGAGGGTGGAGCCATGCCCTCTGTCAACACTGTTAAGGCTTTGTAATAGCTTTAAATTTCTCTTTTATTTAAATCATTTATATAAAAAAATTTATAAAAAACAGTTACAGATAACTAAAATGTTGGAGCATTATGAAATATTAAAACAAAGGTAACCAAGTAAAACAAAACTGAGCTTACCTCACTTTTTCTCATTTAATCTGCAGGGTCAGGAATCGCCATTGAAATGAAAGGGGTGTTGCTTCTATGCCAGGTCTAGCTGGCATAGGATCAGAGAGGTGGATTTGCCAGCATAATGACTTCCTTACCTGGAAGTGACTGAATGCCAGCAGCTTGCTGGCCCCCAACACCTCAGTGTGGCCCATCTTCTCAATATTAAAGTGTTGGTTATGATACCCTGTTCTTTGGGCTCAGTGTGGTTATCCTCTTCAATGTGACTCAGACTGCATCATGCAGAACATTCCAGAATTGTCAAACCTGCTGTCTGTGGAAGAAATTTTTCAAATATTCCTTTTAAAATATGCATGATATGCTATAAAATAATAACAAATAGGTGGTGGTGATTTTAAGGCAGCAATTCAGCCTTAAAATTTGTTTAATCTTCATAAACCACTTGAGCTTTATGCCATTGTCAGAGCCAGCCAATTAACTTGGTACCTGCCATTTATTATCCTCTATTTCATGATAGCTTTGTAATTTTAGTCCATAATTTCTATTTAAATTATGAATATCAAAAAAGCTAAAGCCAATTATGTTGGAAAATGTGGTTAAATGACACTGTTGATTTTCATTTACAAAATTTGTGCTTCATTTGAACCCCCTAAATAACAATCTGTCTGCTTTGATCTTCGAGGAGGATAGAATATTTCAACATGTCAGTGTTCTACAAATTAGCCACCTTGTCATTCTGAGCAACAATGAAGGCTGTTTGCAACGGTTGTGTTCCATCTCTGTTATCCACAAATCTGTTCCTTTAATTTGTTCTCTTCCACCACCAACACACCACACCAGCTTCCCCCCTCAACCCACCCCTCACCCCCCCCCCACACACACACACACACACACCCCCCTTTAAGCAGCTGCCATCTTTTCTCATTATGAGTGCTTGTGCAATGCAAGCCAAGGCAGCTTGCAGACAATCGGTAACTAATGGACTGACTGTGCCTATTGTGAGTGTTTAGAACATGGATCTGTCATTGTGTCCTGTCACTGCTGCTGTTGTATGGGGGAAATACAGAGACAGATGTAATTCCTGGCCTCTGAGTCATCAGAAACAGATGTAGATTTCTCAGAACCCTTTTGTATCACATGTAATTCATTATTCACG
>JARFYF010000046.1:15610479-15630024 GCA_030265395.1 Rhina ancylostomus
CTATCACTTAAATCTATTGCCTCTGATCTTAAACCTATGCCCTCTTGTTTTTAGCACCTCCTCCCTGGGAAAAAGACCGCGTACTTTCACCCTGTCTATCCCCCTCATGATCTTATATACCTCTATCAGGTCTGCCCTCAATCTCCTGCATTCCAGGGAATAAAGTCCTTTGAAGTTTTTTTCTGAATTGCCAGTTAGATTTCTAAGTAACTGATGGTGGCTTCTAATATTGCTTCCCACCAGAAGTGGAAGTATTCTATATGTGATTACTCCATCAAGACCATTCATTATTTTACAAATCTCTATTTGGCCATGCTTTTGTTTTTTCATGGAGAAAAAAAAACAGCTGTTTAACATTGCCTGATAAATATAAACTTGTAAGCCCAGAAACGTCTTTGCAAATCCTATTTATATCCTCTCAAATGTCTCTATGGGTTGGATCTTGCTTGTTCTTGCCAATGGTTCGTATTGGAATAGTTAGTGTTCTGTCATTGAAATAGCTGTAAGATCTGGATTTCAATGCATATGCTGTCAAACACAGAAACCTAGGGCTCACAGACAGACTTGGAATGTTATTTGTTCCACTGCTGGACTCCCCATAGTGTACAACAGCCGCGCCCAGTCCTGCTGCAATCTCCCAGCATTAAGTGTAGGATCCAAAAGCCCATTGTTTTCACAGGTGATTGTGGGGAAGTATTTTGGAAGCAAGGAAGAAGAGAAATTGGTTTTTGAGAATGATTTCACATTACTTCAGTATTTTAATTATTATTATGACTTAACTTGTAAGTTTTTAAGTTTTGAATTTTTTTAATTATTTATTTCAACTGCTATAGTTATTTTATCACTGAATTTTGACATGTGAAATATATTTTAAAATAATTACATATTATTGTATGTAATGGCATTTCAGGGCACTGTCAGATGATGCAATATCACCACCCACTCCATGCTTCTGGACGCTGGCATGTGGAGAGACACTGAAATAAATCCTCTGACTTCAGATAAGGTAAATACAAATGCACAGGCAGTGATTCCAGATCTGGAAGTTGGGGGTATTGGGGAGTGTGTCATTGGGGAGATGTTGGAGCCAGCAAGATCTACTCACATATTTAGGTTTTAAAATAGAAATCAGAACTGTACACAATACATCACAAATATTCCAACCAATGTTTAATGCAAATTTGGCATGATTCTCCAAGCCTTAATTCTATCCCTCTAGTAATAAACTCAATTGCTCACTTTGTGTTTTTTTTGACCTGCATCACAATCTTTTAGTGATTTGAGTATTTGTATTCCTAGACTCCATATCACATTTATATTCCCATTTCTAAGTAATATGCAATATCATTTCCTTGCTAAAATTGCAATATGTCAGTTTTGAAAATCTTTTTGCAGTTATTTATCCATTCTTCATGTACTGTCCTTATATGATTTGTTTCAATCTGTGTTTTCAATCTTTTTTTATTAAAATCATGCTCTTGATTCCAATGTCATTGATATGAACTTACATCACAGTGGTCTGAAAATGATTTTCGTCGAACCCACATTCCACCTCAACCACTCTGAACAACTGCCCTCTATCCCTATTCACTGTGTGCTGTCTTTCAGCTTGTTAGCTGCTCATTTTGCCACTTATACTCTGACTTTGTTTTCTTTGACATCATTAATCTAGTAGGTTTTACCTTAAGAAAGCCATTGGAAAATCTAAATATATTACCTATACTTCATTACCCATGCTTATTCACTCTATATCCCTTCATAGAATTCAATGAGGTTGGTCAAACATGACTTTCCATCTTGAAACCAATGTTTTCCCCTTTGGTCATAATTCCATTATTTTCATTTTATTGATGTTAACTTGGTTGGTCTATTGGTTCCTCAGATCCATTCTGTCTCCAGTTTTGAATATCATTATGACATTAGCTTTTTGCCAGTCCTCTAAAACCACACCTTTAAATACTTAATAAGTAAGTTTGTGGAAGAATGTTTCAGTTATGTCTAGGTCAGTTCACATTGCTGGATGCAAACCATCAAGACCAAGGGTTTTATCTTCATTGAATTAGCCTATTTATTATTTCTCTATTATTCTAGTTAGATATTTAATTTCCAATCTCATCTTCTCATCTCATGTCCACCTGATCCACCTGGTAAATACAGAGCTAAAATAACACAACCGCTATAACTTTGCCTGTGACTTAATCCTGACAATATCATTATGGTCCTTTTACTGTCACTTATTTTTTTGTGCATTCTCCCTTGATTTGTTTTACTTTGCTATTTCCCTTACTCTTTCCTAGCCTTTTCCTGTTTTTTTTTCCCCCGAATCTGATACCAAGAAAGAGAAATTAGGAGTATTGACCAGGACATGATGTGAGAAATGAAAGGGTAAGGGAGGCAATTCTAGAGCGTTGGCCTGGAACAGCAACAGATAGTTCAGTGAAACTAGGAGAGATGCACAAAGCCAGAGTCAATGTAGTGTGGGGATTGTGGGATTGTTGTGTGTGTGTGTGTGTGTGTGTGTGTGTGTGTGTGTGTGTGTGTGTGTGTGTGTGCGCGTGTGCGTGTGTGTGTGTGCGCGCGCGCGCATGCAGCAGGGACATCAATATCTGCTGAGGCCCTGTTTGCCATTGCTGATCAGCTCCTGATGACACCAGTGGGTGTCCTGTTTGCCTGCACAATGAGGGTTAAAATGGAAATGCATTGAGAAGGAGAATGAGTGTGGTAAATAACTCGGGTTCTGGCTCGGGCTCAGGTGTACTGGTCCCCTACCATCAAATAGCCTGTGGATACCCATTGTTCCAGCTCAAACGTGAAAAATAGTCACTTGGGTAAAGCAGCAGATGGCTGTTGGTGCCAGTGATATTCAGACTGCAAAGAATTTAAGAAGGGGGAATATTTTTGAAATTGAAGGTGTTCTTTCATCCTGAGCTGCAAGCAGAGGAACATAGCAGACAAAAGTGATTAATATTATGAAAGTTTTTTCCCCCAATTACAAATTTGTATATTGCAAGTCTGCCTGAAAATATCATCTTCCTCATTTCTTACCTGACTGTTTTCTATGCATTTGCCAATCAGGTTATCATTCACAGCCTTTCCCCCAGTCACATTTCTCCTACTGTCAACTTTCACTGGTTGACTCAAACAACCATCGTCATTTGTTCCCAGACTGAGAAGCATCCTTCCTCTGCTCTCAGTATTTGGCTCAGCCTTAGTCCTGTTTTGTCCCTATCTGCCCTGGATAGTTTGTGTTTATATTCCTATGTTGGCAATTTCTATTTTCAACTCATAATATTGGAATAATTTATTGAGTACATAATAATTTATAATATTTATTCACTGGTGGCATTATTCTTTGACAAAAGTATTAAACCCAATTTTAAAATATTAAACAATGTATTAAAATCCTTTATTCCCTATTTATATCTTGTTTGCTCAGCAAGTCAATTTTTTAACATTTCTTTTCTCTCTTCAATATTTGGCTTACAGTCCTCAATTTATTTTAGTCGTCAATGCAATTATCTTTTCTGTGATTCTTTTTATTGCTTTAAAATATGTTTACTTGAGCAAGATTACATTATCTTTGCACTTAATTATCTATGTTTATGTTCTTGAATTATGTACTTAACCCACAACAGTGCAAATTGTAACTACAGCTCTGAAAAGTAAGTAGGACATAAGAATAATATAGTCACCTGAAATCCTTTTTGCTCTTATTTTGATTAAATTCAATGATTTTCATGTATATTTAAAAATAGAAGAGGGGGCAATTTTAGACAATTAGCTACAGTTGAGGGAGGATCTAATGGAGGTGTTTGAAACCATATGAGCTTTAAACAAATTAAATCAGGTAAAATTATTTTAACTTATTGTGAATTGCTAATTAGTAAGCATAGTTTTATAATGGTTTGCAAAATAATGAAGGAGAGGCAATACAATTGCCATATATAACATCTGTCCATGGACAATTATTGTTCCGTTAATGTCATCACACCTTTAAACGTTGTTTTGTGGGGCTAAACGTTGGCTAGTGTTGCACTAGGTTTGGTAAAGTAAGTTTCAGAAAGAAGCTGCTTGAAAGAAAACATTTGTAAAGATGCCGGCTGGCTCTTTAAGTTGTTTCTGAAACTTCATAAATACTGTTCATTTCCAGTAGCTTTGGAGGGTGAGTAAGGGGCATCCTGAGACATGGTATCAAACAAACAGCTTGATGAAATTATGAAATTTAGATGTGGTGCCTGAACACCAGGAGTGATCCCTCCCAATTGGAATGGCACATTGGTATAAACTGAAAGACAGTGAGCTGTTTGATTCCTTTGAGATGGTGTACGATAGTACAAATTATGCCACCAAAGCTTTTGAATTTCTTGGCAAGTAACCTTTCAAAAGAATAGAGCCAATGGATGAAAGAATTTACATTCTATATTAAGATGACTATGGCAGATAATCCGGAGCAAATGGAAGTAAAGATGTTATTGTTATCTCACTGGTCACAAGGGGTGGGGAACGTACCATTGCCATAAAGCACTCAAGTGAGATCTTGGAGAATGCATTTGTTCCAACAAACTGAGGTTAAGGAGAGTCCTCTAATGCTTCCTTAATGGAGCTAAGGTTGTCAACAGATAGTCGCAATTTTACAGATTTGAAGGAATCACTCATCAGAGATCAGATTATTTGTGGAGCCCAGGAATCTAGTCAGAGATAATATCGACTGTATTAGACAGAAGGAAGTACATGCAGTGAATCCTGAGACAACAAGCAGCAAAGGAAAGTACAGCCAAGGTACCTTAGATGTTGCAAGTATTCTGTATATCAACATAATTGGCTGAAAAAGAAATGCCATGTGTACGTGAAAGAGTATGCATGAAGTCGAATGGAAAATCATTTCTATAAACAGTGTACAATGAAAAGGACATTGAAAGACCATGGTGTGAATGAGATGATCAGTCCAGGACAGAGGTAGGATCATCTTCAGAGCACTAGTTGAAAGGATGTATAGAGCTAAACAAGGTCAGTTCCAAAAAGGATACCCATTAGGTTTAAGTCATGTTGTTGATGCAGATGTTTCAGCCTAACTCTGGATCAAAGTGTTACACCCTTCCAAAGCTCATGATTAATCTTGAGGTGATGCAGTTAGAACCAACAAGTTACATGCTGTCCATGTACAAGACAACACTGAAGTCAGTTGGGAGATCGCCTCTGCAAATGATAAATCCTAAGAATTTGCAGAGGCAATGATGTGGATGTCTTTGCGGTAGACCAGGAGAATGTCATACCTATACTTGAAAGTAGTTCAGTTTAATAGATGGGATTGATGGAAGTACGCATTGATAATTCGTGAAAATTCTATAAGCAATCACTTCAGCTGCCCATATCACAGATGAATATGCGGATCTCTTTCATGGAACAGGGAAATCGGAATGGAAGCATCATCTAGTCCTACGACACCAAGACGAGTTCCGGTGGCTGTAACGGAAGAATTTAAAGAGTTGAAAAAACTGACTAAGACAGGGAGGTCCCAGTAGACACACCTACTTCCTGAGTATCCAGGTTGGTGTGTGTAGGGAAATCAAATGACAGACTGAAGCTCTGAAGAGGAGCCACTGCCCATAACGAAAGTTTTGTTAGACCTGAAAAGACCAAAATGTTTCAGTGTGCTGATTACAAATGGATTGTGTTGTGCAGGGCTTAATGAAAAGAGTTCATGTTTAACTTGTTTCAACACACCATTTGGTCGATACCAATGGGGAATTATGGGCGGCACAGTGGTGGAGGTAAAGGAACTGCCACTTCACAACACCAGTGACCAGTGTCCAAAGAAGGATTCAGCAAAAGTCAAGGCAGTAAACGAGATGCTGGACCTGAAACATGTCGGGGAATACAATGATCTCTGGAGCAACACACGAAGGAGCTGGAGGAACTCAGCGGGTCAGGCAGCATTTATGGAGGGAAATGGACAGTCAATGTTTCATATTGAGGCCCTTCATCAGGACTGGAAAGGAAGTGGGGAGATAGCTAGAATAAAAAGATGGGGAGAAGGGGTGGAGCAAGAGCTGGTGGGTGATAGGTGGATCCAGTTGAGGGGGTGATAGGCAGGTGAGGGAGGGAGGAGAGTGGGAATGATGTGAGATGCTTCCTGGCCTTCCTCAACGATCTGAGTATGTTCTTGTCCCACCTCGGTGACCAGCTGATCAAAAGGGATGCAGAATAATGTAAGGAGTATGTTCATGAGCAAGACATCAAGCAAATTAAGGAGACAGTCACAACAGAGCCTGTATAGGGAGGATAGGGAGGAGCTGACAATACAGGCAGATGCTCCAGAGAAGGGTCTTGGATCAACAGTCCTGCAGGAGGGTCTGCCAATACGGTGCACAAGCAGAGCTCTAACACATGTGATGATGCATTATACATAAAATGAGAAGGAGCTACTGGTTGGTGTGGTTGGACTGGAAAATTCCATCAATGCACAAATGGGAAAACTGCTTATGTGCACGGTGATCACTATGTACATTGATTCTCATTGATCTTAAGCCCTTCCACAGGACACCAAAGACACTGCAGAGCTATTGCTTGTGAAATTGCAGACGTATATCCTTGAACAATACTGTCCAAGCAAAGCCAACTGATTCGCAGAAACACAGTATGAGTTAGAATTGTTCTCACATTATATTTCCACATGAGAAATGATCTGACCTTCATAGCTAAAAGGGTAATGAGAGAACAACATGATAAAACATGCCTGCTCACTCCTCATTTCTGGGAATGAAGGGTTGCTTCCACAAGATGTAAGAAAATATCTACTGGCCAAGGATGAATGGCAAGATCAGGGTCCTCATACAGAAATGCTAGAGCTGCAGATCACTAAAAATTAATTCCCCGGCTCCCCAAAAGGGAACATTCATCTAGCCCAGTCCCTGGGCCAAAGTCAGGTCAGGTTCATCCAGGGAAAACATTGCAGCTGGGGATGGGTGATAATTTTTCAAATGTCTGAGAGGGAGGCTCTTTAGAAAGCACCCACTCGCTGACAATTATTTGCAAACTCAAAGGACTGTTTTCCAGATGTGGCTTTGGTGACAACGAGCCACAATTTGCAGCAGAAAACATTGAGAGCTTTGCAAAGGACTGGCAGTCTGATCACCAGCCAACAACTCCTCAATTTGCACAGAGTAATGTTAAGGAGGAGAGCTCTGTGAAGTTGGTCAAAGAACAAATGAAGAAGGCTAAATCATCCCAGTCAGACTCTATTTGGGTTTACTAGGTTTATGCAGTGCCTCAACTTGAGCAGTAATGTGACAAGACTTATATGTAGACAAACTAGAACTCCAATCCCAATAACAGTAAGGCTGGCTGAACCAGAAGGATGAAAAGATGCAGGAAGACAGGTGGTGACAAAATAAGACAGGCGAACTATTGCAACAGAGCTCCTAAAGGCTGGAGAGTTGGGGACTGAGTGAGGACAAAGCTCACATCAGACATGGCAGGAGGCAGTGATGACTCAACACACTACACACCAGATCATTTGAGGTTAGCCAAATCAGAACAAGAGGCACCTTCTCGGAAAGAACATCAAGGAAGCATTTTTATAGAAGCAGATATGGAGAATTCAGAGTATGCAACACCAACACTGTAGAGTGAGAACACCACAGCTCAGAAACCGACCCCAGGAGAACAATAACCAGTATGGATCAGGGCCAGATGAGGAATAACCACCCATTGACTGAAATATCTCAAACACTTTATGCCAAATTAAAGGACACAGAGACTGGACAGTCATTTGGATGTTTAGGTTTTCTTCCCATTGTTTGTTTTCCAATACTAAAGGAGGATGTAATATGTTGACCACATGTAATATCAATCCTTGGACAATAACATATTCCCATCCCTTTAAGAATTGTCTCATATGACTAACTATTTCCTAAATAAACTTGATATATTTATTTAGTGACTTTTTCTAGTAGCTTAGAGAATGAATAAAGGAGATACTGAGACAGGCAGAGGTGAGGAGAATATTTTTATGCAGATAGTAATGACTTGGATTGCCCTGCTAGAAACAATGGAGAAAGCAAAGACCATCAAAGTCTTTGTCTTAGAAGTGTATTAATAATTGGGAGACCAAAATGTGGAACCCATTGGGACAAGTGGATCGCTCTTATGGATTTGCACAGACTGAATATCTCCTCTGCTGTGATCTTCCTGTGTTTCTATGACTCTGTCCTGCAATTGTATTTCAGGGATTTTAATTTTTGTTTAATTAAATCAATAATTCAATTCTATGATCATACGCTTCAACAGGCAGCCACTCTGAGAGTGAATACAGATGAGAGGGCCCACTGTGGCTAGGTAGTTTTGATTCTCTAACTTGCGCTCTTTGTACGTATGGTTCTCAATGGAAAATAGGGTTGTGAAATTATCCATTTAAAAACAAAGTGTTTATTGACAACACTGAGTCAGCCAATTAGTTGGAGGTGGAGTGGGTCATGTGACTCTGCTCACAGTAAACATTTGATTGTGTAGCAAGCAAAATCATTTACTCAGATAATAGGGTCTATCTAAAGAGTGGAAGACACAGAACTTATGGCAAAAACTGCAGCAACCTCTCCCAATAAAAGCAAGGTAATCTGTACTTAAAATGCAGAGTGGATGATAAATCAATTTCAGTCACTCACAGCAGCATGCGTCTCGGCTTAATTGACAGTGATAATGTCCAATTACCTCCACTCCAGTTGTAATCAAAGACAACTTTAAAAGAAATGGAGAAAAAGAAGTTAGTGATCAAGTTGAGAGCCTGGTAGAACCTGGAGCATGAGGGGAGCAGTGTAACATCAGAGAAAAATGTAAACTTTGAAGCTGAAAGCAAAAGGGGGTCTAAAAGAAACAAGGCAGATTCTGGCATCATTTGTGTGATTGGAAAGAATGGATTAGATCATTTTAATTGGGAGAGGAGAATTGAGTAAACAGTTTAGGGATGAGAAGATGCAGAGATAACAAGATGAAAGATTTGAAGCAGCTACAGAGCAGGAATCACAAGATTTAAGGCCTGGTGTCACTAAAGTTTGTAATTTATTTACCTAATTATGTTGTATCATGAAATGCTATGAGAATTGTAGTGCAGTTGAAGGCCTGAGATTAGTGGAGTAACAATGATAGACTATGTACCTGAAGTCTGGATTATTCAGATGCCTGGCAAGTTAAAAGAGATCATGTACTGTGGGGAGAGAATGGTTCAAGGCTGTTTTCAGTACTTGAGCACATAATTAAACCTGACATTTCATGAAGAAGTGCTCTAAATTGAAAGATATTAAAATAAGGTCTCACATCACAATCAAAAAACACTAGATAGATCTCCTCGTTTCTGGCAAACATTGTTCCTTCAGAAAATGCCGTCTTACTGGACAGATTAAAATAGATTATTTCAATGGTCTCTGTCTGGCCTTATTATGTATTAAGCAGCCATAAAGTTTACCACATAGCAAGCATGATTAGATCTCAAAGTGGTGCATTGTCTGCAAAGAAATTTGATAGAGCACCCGATGTTCTTCTGGCATTTATTTTGTTAAAGTGTGTTTGGTGAAAGAGTACAGTCAGGGAGAAAGGAACACTTGACCTTTAAAAATAGGAAATAACTAATTGAAAGGATATTTAAATGCTTAAGCAAGAAGGGGGAAAAATCATTATCAAACTTGGCATAGAGGTCAAGTGCAAGAAATATTGCTATAAATGCTGTCTATAAATTCTCTGTGGAGTGTTTATATATCCAGGAAATTCAGGAGGTAATTAACCACATATACGACCAACCCTCAAACCAAATGGCTCTACAGGCACCAGAAGGCTAAGGTTCAATAGAAAGCCTGTGACCTAAAGAACAGATGTTGGGTGGAAATAGCACACCATGGTGCGTACCACTTCTTCACTGCTGCAAAGCCATGAACGGCCCAAATCCCCAAGACTCACCCCACCCGCAACAAATGATAACCAAAAACAGAGGCAAGGCAAAGAGGCAGTCAGTACCCAGTGGAAGGAACACTTCAAATATCTCATCAGCCACAACTCTGGCTTTGATATGAGTGCCATTGACTCCATCCCACTATCAGTCCAGCCTCATCCCCATCCCCGGACAAGAACCATTCACTAGATGAAAAACAACAAGGTCTTAGGAGCAAAAGCTGTCTGTCATCTCCCATATCAGGTAAGGGAGGGCATGCCAAGGGACCCCAGAGATCCCATAATCATTACCATCCTGAAGAGAGGGGACAACTCTGAGCGCAGTCTTCCTGCTGACTGCCACAGGGAAGGCCACCTCCAGGGGCATCCTGAACCACCTCCTCCCAGTTGCCGAAGGTTTGCTCCCCCAATCCGAGGGTGGATTCCATCCATTTGGAGACACAACGGACATGATCTTCACCATGCAAGAACTCCAAGAAAAATGCCAGGAACCACACAAACCACGATACGTGGCCTTTTCCAATTTCACTGAAGATTTTGACTGTATCAATCAAGAGGGACTGTCAGACATCCTCTTCAGATCTGGAGCCCATTGAATTTTGCCTCTATCTTATACTTGCTTCATGGCAGCATGCAAGCCAGAATCTTAAACAAAAGGTTCACAGTGGATCCAATTTTAATATAAATTTGTATCAAGCAAAGCTATGTCATCATCCCCATACTTTGTTTAAATCTTTCCCACCACAAGGCTGTACCTCACCAACAAGCTTCCGATTAGTGGAGCTAATCCATAGGACCAGCAGGAAACTGTTGAATCTACATTGTTCCCACTCCAGAACCAAAGCCACTACAACTTCAGTCATCAAGCTGCAGTAGGCACATGATGCTTGCATATTCTCACATTAAGAAGCCAAGCTTCATTAGCTCATGCACCGAAATATACAAGAGGATGTGCCTGATTCTTAACAATCGCAGAGCAACCTGTCCCTATTACACAACCCACCCTCTGACATACAGGATCCATGAAGTGACATTGGAAAATTTGGATCATTTCACACATGTCAGAAGCCAGTTTTCAACAATGGCAGACATCAGTGATGATATTAAACATCACCTTCAATCAGCCAACATAGCTTTTGGCCATTGAGACACAAGGGACTGCAGACACTGGAATCTAGAGCATAAAAAACAAACTGCTGGAGGAACTCAGTGGTCAGGCAGCATCTGTGGAGGGAAATTGACAGTCAATATTTTGGGTCAAGACCCCTCATCTGGACATCAGCCTTTGGCCATCCATGGAAAAGGCTGGTTGAAGTTCAAAACCTCAAAGCTGGTATAAAACTTCTGGTCTACTGAATGATTTCTGCCATCTGATATATTTACAAGATTTGGACCACCTACAGCAGGCAGCTCAAGGCAGCAGGAAAATACCACCAACGTTGTCTTTGCAAAATACTCCAAATACATAGTCAGCATCTTTTCATCGGCCAGCTGACCCAACATTGGACTCAGCTGGCTCCAGTGATCAAACCATATCGTTCACATGATCAACAACAAACTCCTAGAAGAGCTATTGTGTTTCAAACTCTAGTAGTGAGAGATTACAGTAAAACTCCATTAATCTGGCATCCTTGGGACCTTGGTGGTGCTTACTGGCAGAATTTTGGACCATTGGATCTTATTCTTATTAATAACACAACATACTTTTAATTCACTTTTTTCAGCTGCTACACAGTATTATGATAAATTTTCCAATGAACTCAAGTTTAAAGTAAGCATGGGAAATGGTGTCTTGGTCAGTTTAAAGAGAGCGTGGGAAACAGGGCTCCAGTGAATTGAATGGGATTTCAGGAACCAAGGCCCCATTGAGTTGGAAGGGAGCACAGGAACAGTGGCTCTAGTGAATCGGAAGGGAGCCCAAGAACTGAGGCTCCCCAGTAAATTGGAAGGGAGTGCAGGGACCATGGTCCTGGGGATTTGAAAGGAAACACAGCAAACATCACCTGGTGAGCCCGGTGCCAAATCATTGAATTTCCACATTGTTTCAAAACTTCCTTGAAAAAGTGCAACATTTCCACCAAATCCTAGGAATCCCCAGCCTATGATCACTCAAAATGGAGAAGGAGCATCCAGGATGGTGTTGAGAACTTTGAGCCCGTGTAAGGAGCACACAGAAGCCTAGCATAAATAGCAGAAGGAATGCACCGTCTCTCAAATGACCCACTCACCTGCCCCGCCTTCTGCAGATTTTATTTTGGCCTATAATCTATCCTAAGAGACTTATTAAGAAGAACAACATATTTCATTAAGCTATTAAGAATTATATGGCAGTTTATGGTATTGGGTTTTATTATTATTATTTATTGAGTTTTCAGGATCTGTATACCACCAGCAAGGCTACCATTTATTGCCCACCTCCTCATTACCCCTTGAATGACTTGCTGAGGCCATTTTCTTTACAGAGTCAGTCACATGGGATGGGCCAGGGGTCACGTGACCCAGACCAGGTGAGGATGGCAGATTTCCTCCACTAAAAGACATTAGTTAATCAGTTGGGATCTGAATGACTATGCAGTGGCTTTTGTTGTCATCATTTCTAAGAATAGCTGTTATTGGAAATTCCAAACTATTAATCTGAATTTAAATTCCACAGCTGTCATACCCATGTGAATCTATTATACAATTATAAATTATACAATTACCCAGCATATTTTTTTCCTCAGTAAGATTTTTTATAATTTCTAATGTATTCATAAAAATGTAAAATTAGAATATAGTTTCATTCAGTAACCATGCAAATAAAAAGGTTTTATCACAGTTAACAGTCATAGTTTGCAGGTATGTTTGACGCATGTTGGCTGAGACTTTTAATGGATTATCAGTCACGTGGTTACAAGGAAATGATCCGCAAGCTTTCCAGCCCAATATTCTGTAGTATTTCAGTCAGTCTCCCCAGTCTCTTCCAATAAGGCAAAGCACTCCATCCTTCCTCCAAGCTATACCTTCAATCTTTGCCCTGAACCCAATTCCACCCCACTGCCAATGACAGCTAATGATCCACTTCTCCTGCTGGTGTTGAATGCTACTTGATGTTAGTTGATATACAATAGAGAAAAGTATTCATTATTAAAAGAATTCACTCATTATTTGCATAGCCCCTTTTCTAAATGGTGGCAGCTACTGTGTTTACAGTAGGGGTAAATATTAAAAGAGCACACCACATCACAAACAACCCACCCATCCCATTAACTACTTTATGCCCCATAGAATCCCAGGTCCCACATTAGCTTCATTAGCCACCCCAAAACCATAGAAGCAAGGCATCTTCTAACCCAAGGAACCACCTAAGAAAATGAGAAAGTTCTTCTGCAGGTAGAATCTTGCCTCAGAGATCTGAGGAGGAATCCCAACACAAACTGGGATCTTCAAAAAGGAATAAAGAACACATGACTGCTCTAGAGTAGACCACTCTAAGCAACTAAGAGCCAAAGATAGACCAATACTCTGGCAACTAGTGCTGGATAAACCCAGGTACTTATGCTAGGCCCCTGATAGGGCTCAGGTGTGTGTCATTATGTAATCAGTCCACCATGTGCTGGACAACAAGTCATTAAAGGCGCCAAATTGAGGGCCAGAACTCAGAACCATGACAAATACTTAATTCTAAAATTTGCAGTTACACAATACAAGACTTTCATCTGTCATTACTCACTGTACCCAGCACATCATTGCAATTGTTCATGGTATTTACATTTTGTCAACATGGAATCAAATTTTTAAACCCAAACATTTCATCAGCAATAGGTTTGAGAGATTATTGTACAGGTGCCAACCCTCAGTGTTCTTAGGGCCCTGAATTTGGTTTTTCCCCTTGGTGCTTTTGCAATGGTTGCACCAACCCTCACTGTGACCCTCAGCATGTTCTTCAGCATTTTGGAATGTGCCAGTTGTCAGCAATCAGTTGTGGACAGCTGCTTACACTGGAAGACCAACAAACTTAAGGCAGACCAAAGTGGTTACTATAACTCCATTCGGATCATCTGTGTTGGTATTGCTTTGTCTAATACAAGAAGCAAAGATTTTATCTGGCATCACACCATTGTTGATGTTAAAACTCCTGTTTCAAGTTCACTTTGACGATGTGTTTGCAGTACCTTCAGAAAAAAACAGGAAAGGTGAGAAAATTTATGAGGTACTATCATTTGAATACATCATGCAATTGTTCATTTTATTTCATATTAGCTTTATTGGTTTGATTGATTAACCATATAATACTAGCAAAATGCAGTTCGATGTTTTAATCTTTGATTGTAAGTAGTTTGATTATCCATTTGGAATAATAAACAAAAGCTAAACAAGGTGATAGTCTGCAGTGGTGACCCTGAGCCTCCAGTTCCCTGTCACTTTAATTCTCCATCACTCTCCTGTTCTGAACTTTCTGTCCTTAACCTCCAGATGCCCAATGTAAGCTGAAGGAACAGCACATCAGCTTCCAACAGGGCATGTCACATAGGAACTTAATACTGAGTTTAACAATTTCAGGTAATCTGAAACAAAAACAAAAAATGCTGGAAACACTCGGCAGGTCAGGCAGCATCTGTGGAAAGAGAAACAGACTTAACAGTTCAGGTTGTAGGGACATGGCATTACAGCACAGAAACAGGCCATTTGGCCTGCTAAGAGTGCACCAACCATCAACCAGCCATCTACACTAATCCTCCATCAATCCTATTGTTATTCTTCCCACATTTTTACCTTTTCCGCAGATTCTACCACTCACCTACACACGAGGGGGAATTTGCAATGGCCAACTAATTTGTCAATCTGCATGTCTTTGGGAGCACCCAGAGGAAAACCACATGGTCACAGGGGGAACATATAAACTTCACACAGACATCACCTGAGGTTAAAATTGAACCCAGGTCTCTAGCACTGTGAGGCAGCAGCTCCACTGTGACAACCACAGTGTACTCAACCTGAAATGTTAACTGTTGTTCTTTCCACTGATGCTACCTGATCTGCTAGTGATTCCAGCAAATTGTGATTTTTTTAAATTATTAAGTTATTTGTTACCTTGTCAACTTTGGTCCACATCCTATGACAGACATTTCCTCCATTCTGTCCACCCCCTATCTCTGTAGTTTAAAACACATTTGTCTTCTCATTTATCCAATTCTGACAAAGCCTCTTTGACCCAAAATGATGACCCTGTTTCACTCCCCTCTGTTACCTGACCTGCTGAGCGCTTCACAATCATTGCTTTTGTTAAGTTAACAAGGAATTTGATTCTTTTATTTCTCTCATTGGCTCACATTTAAAAAAAAGTTTAGATTGCCAGAAGAGTGACAACACTTGCCGGCTGCCCCCAGCACATTCTCAGTAACGCAAGAAGATGCATTTCTCTGTATGTTTCGATGTACATGTGATTAATAAGTAAATATCTTATCCTATAAAATTCTAAAACTCAAATGATCCATTGACAACTTTTTGCCATTCTGCCCATCATTAATCAACATGGAGTGGGGAAAAGATCATGGACAGTGCTGGTTATTTCAATTCCCCCTTACCTGATTCTCCAAGAATAAACTTTGCTTTTATATCACACTTTACTCTGCCTCTCAGAAACATTTCAACAAGCCATCCATATGGTTAATTACTTGCACAGCAGGGGCTTTTGTTCATAAGAATTATTTACCAGAGCCATTCCTTCTTAATTGTTTAAAGTTGGAATGAAGCAGTTAGTATTCTTCAGTACACAAGCTGTTTAAATGGAGCTGACTAGGAGAACTTGGGGTAGTTAGGCTGGCAATGCAAACATTGTTTAGCCACTGCTTTCTTGTTCCAACAGCTGAAGCCACACCACATAATCTAAATGCACAATACTAATGGCCATTTTTGCAATGTGCCAGAATGCTTATAGAATGAGGACCATACATTGGTATAAAAGTTAATTATTATTACCAAATGTTGTGTTAAGATAACTTCAGATAAAAAGTTTGGAAAGACAGGGCATGCAAGCCGTCGGCAGGTTCTGGGAAGTTGCTGTAATACCAAGTTCACAATGTACATTTAGGGAGCAAAAAATGAGCTGATGGAGGAACTCAGCAGGTCAGACAGCATCTATGGAGGGAAATGGACAGTTGACATATTGGGCCAAGACCCTTCATCTGGATGCAGTAACATATAATAGTGGTATCACATTTTGCAGTGGTACACTATTGTTCTTTTGCAACAGAACATTTTAAAAATGAGTATGCCAGGGATTACCTAGTATATACTAATAATTATACAAAGTGTGCCACAGTATTGCATTATAATCGTCAATGCGTACATTACAATGGTGCATTACAATAATTATTCAATAGTACATATGTCCAGGTGAAGAGTCTTTATCTGAAACATCGACTCTCCATTTCTCTCTGACCCATTGAGTTCCTCCAGCAGCTCTTTTCTCGCTCCAGATTTCAGCATCTGAACTCTTATGTGTCTCAGTATATTTAGGAATATTTTCCTGAATTTATGACTTAAATATGATGTTTTGACAATGTTTTTATTCATATGTAGGATGAGGTCATTACTGGCCCAGCCAGTATTTATTCCCCTTCTCTAATTGCCCTTGGAAGGGTGGTGGTGAACCATCTTCTTGAACTGCTGCAATTATTCTGTAAAGGTACAAGGTACACCTAAAGTGTTGTTGGGGAGGGAGTTCCAGGAATAAGACCCACAGAAAGTGAAAGAATGGCAATATATTTCCAAGTAGGAAGGTGTGTGACTTCAGTGGGAACCTATTGGTGATGGTATTTCCTTGCAACTTCTGGCCTGGACCTGGTGGGAGAAGTTGTGGTTTGGGAGGTGCAGCCAAAGTAAATTAGGAGGGTAACTGTAGTTAATTTTGTGGATGGTAAATACTGCTGCAATGGAGCACCAGTGATGGAGAGCTACTTTCTTCTGGATGGAATGATCTGCTTGAGAGTTGTTGGCAAGTGGAGAGTGTTTCATCACATTCCTGACTTGTCTCTTGTAGATGATGGCCTTGAAATTTCTATACACAATCTCAGAAAAGGCAGAGTAGTGTTGTTAAAAGTTAACTTACAAATAAATTTTCTGTCCATTACAGAGTGCTTTAATACCTGTCAGTCAATTTGTCTCCAGACTTTTCAGTGGGATTGTTGATTACCCTGATATTGTTCTTCCAGAATAAAATTCCCCCAAATCACATCAATAGTAGCACAACATGTAAAATACATCTTCAGTCAGATTTTCACCCTCACCAGTCTGAAACACAGCAGTTCTTATTTACTTCAGTAAAGAACAGATCTTCCTAACCTCATTTCCCCCAACTCAAACTGGTAACTCTCAAGCTGTTGATGTTCATAGTCTGTCCTCATGACGTTATAGATGTTCCCTGGAAACCTATCAGGAACACCTGGCTAAACCCTGGATAGTATCTGTGGCCATCTTCTTCTACAGACATTGTTCTTCACCAAACTGTCTTGGTCTCTCTGATGCTTTAGGAGTACTCATCCACTGTTTCCCTACTCCTCCATCATTGCAACATCCATTCATCAGTCATAACACTCCCTCACAGCTGGAAGAGTGTTGATTTTATTGTGTATTTGTGTTCCTTTAAACATTTGCGGGCAGAAATTCCACCTGCTTGGCTAAATGACTGCACCTATGAGAACTTGAAATGAATCAGCATACATGCAGTGGTGAAACTTGTGGTCAGTTTCAAGGTGATCTTACAAAGGGAAGTCTGACAATGCTGTTCCATGGACCTTCTGTCAATTGTCATGCAACTTTCAGAAACACCGGAATGCCATTTTAATGCCAGTAAAAGATTGTAAATTAATTCATAGTCTGGTGTGTTTAAGCCTCTCTGAGATTAGTTGTTGCACAAAAGAATATGTAAAGATAAAATCCATCATAGAAATGATTGTTACAGTTAAAAATAACACTTGTTTTTTGTGCTGATTGAAAGACCATGTTTTGTGATGCAGTGCTGTAGAAAAGTAACGTATAATAGTGGTATCCCATTTTACAGTAGTACACTATAGTAATTTTGCAGTAGGGCATTTTAAAAATGAGTATGCCAGGGATTATGCTGGTGCATTATAATAATTATACAAAGTGCACCACAGTATTGCATTATAATAATCAATGCATGCATTACAATGGTGCATTACAATAATTATTCAATAGTGCATTATATTGGTACATTACAATAATTATTACATTGTGCATTAGGGTAGTACATTACAATAATTATAGTGTGCATAACTGTGGTGCATTATAATAATTATTAGAATATATATAGCAATTACAGTATGTATTACAATAGGGTATTATTTTGTTCACAAGACATCAGAATTTATTCTCACCTGAGGCATTCATGAATATCTGATTCTTTCTCTCTCATGAAATCTATCTAGTAATGTTACATTACCAGGAACACTTTCTGTATAAAACAGTGTTCTTTTGAAAGCATTGAAAGGACGAGGAGCATAAAAAAATCAATATTAAAAGAATCATTAGTATCATGACGAATTATCATCTTCAGTACAATCTTCCCCGTGTACAGATGTGTCGATGAGAAGGTTACAAATGGCTCAGAAAATCTATTCTCGATGCACCACCTCTGATTTACAAGCTCCACATTTCAGAAATGGTACTTGGCTTCATCATACAATATCACTGAAGTGCTGGTTTCTGACCTATTGTGAACTCCAGCCTTTACTGAGAGTCATACAGTAACTGTCCTTACAGAGTAAGTGAAATGGTGCTAAAAAGACAAAACTGGCCAGGGATAAAACATTGGTCCAGATTTTTCAAAATGGAGTTGTTGGCATTCACCCATTTAAATAACAACAAGTCAAGGAATCTTCCAGACATACATAATAACATTTACCTCACAATGTTTAACACTAAATCTGTCAAGCCACTCTGCTGCTGATCTCCCAATGCAGCCGAGTGATGGACTTCCAACTTAATGAGATTCCCCCAGTACTTTTACTGGGAAATCTGTACTCAGATCCTGTGCTAAGTTGGATCCTGTGCAGGATCCATACACCCATTGATTTCAAAGGCCATTCTGGGGCTGTGAAAAACAAAGCCAAGGGGGAGATAAATTATGAACCGCAGCTTTTATTGACAGCCATACAACAACAGTCCAAGCAGAACAAGTGAAACAGTGGTAGAAAGACAAAAATGACCTGAGATAAAACATCAGTCCAGGGTTTTAATCATTTTGTTTTTGTTTGCCTTAATTAAATATTTATAATATTTTTATCATTTTATTTTATCTATTAATTTTAAATAGTATTGTAATTTCACTTGTAATAGCTTCCAATTTTTTTTGAAGGTCAGAGACAACACTAGGGCTGGTGTTTTGCCTGTAAAATGTACTGGGTGACAGAGCTTAGTCAGTCACCATGCAAGGCCTGGTTGCTCAGGCCTTACTGCTGGAATCCATACTGCTTTGCGACAGCAAGGTAGGCCTTCCATATTCCGACCAACTAATTACAGCATCGCGTGACTATTAGTCGGGACATGATTACAAGCAGTGAGTCTGTGCCAGCAGCAACTGGCCCAATTTCCCATTTTAAG
>JARFYF010000046.1:15678445-15690675 GCA_030265395.1 Rhina ancylostomus
CCCTGTTTCTCTTTTCTCCCTCAAACCCACCTCTTCGACCAGAGATTTGGTCATCTGCCTGACATCTCCTTATATGGTTCAGTGTGAATTCTTGTTTGCTGATGCTCCTGTGAAGCATCCTAACATGATTCACCATGTTAAAAGGAGCCAATATGCTTGTAAGATTTTATGATTAACTAATATATCCTGGGAAATGTTAGCTTTGATCGTTTGGTGATCTTGCGACCTTCACTGTCTGTAATAAATCAAGCACTGTAACACCTACTAACCTCACTGATAGCTGGTAGGGGATTTTCCTCTCCTTTTGTGCCTGTTGAGCCGAAGGTGCACTTTATCTGCCATCAGAGAGATGGTTGGGCATGGGTTGTCACATGGCAGAGTTTAGCACTGGTGCACATGGTTGGGAAAACTGCAGTGCCTCGGGATTCTGAGCTCCTCTATAGAGGCAGATGACTGTCTGAGTAGCAGCATTTATATAAAGTTATCGCATCTCTGCTATATGCTTTCAAACATTTAGCATGCGGTTTGGAGGAGTCAAAATACTGGATCAGTGCAATCAAAAATAAATGCCTTTTGGCAAATAATCCATTGCAACTCCTGTGGCATTGGTCTGTGGACCCATGTTTGCGCTGTCTCCAAATATATCACAGTGATGTGGTGGGGGCCTTGAGCTCAAATTTTAAAAAGGCTATTTTCTGCAGCTTCAATGTGCATGCGACTGGTTGAGAGGACCGTAAGCCAGGATACACTGGCTTTGCTTCGAGGAGGTGTTGTCTCATGGAGATCCACTGACATACTGAGCAATGTGGCATCTAAAGAAGGCATAGATAAAGCTAGTTCCTTATAAAATGGGGCAGCTTTACTTCCATCATTTATCACTGGATTAGTAATAGTACACATGGCAGCAATAGTACACATGACAAGCCACAGCTGCAGCTCTCATGAATAAACCAGTTGCAAGAGCAGCAGCAACAAATTCCACTCAGATGCTAATGGTCTTGGAGTCATAGGGTCACATAGCACAGAACTAGGCCCTTCAGCCCACCATGTCTATGACAACCATCATGTACCAATCTGTATTAATCCCATTTACCAGCACCTGGTCCATAGCTACTATGCCTTGGTGATTCAAATACTCGTCTATCTGCTTCTTAAATTTTTTCCACCATGTTCTGGGTGGAATCAAGAACTAGAGGTCTTAGGTTTAAGGTGAGAGGGGAAAGATTTAATAGAAACTTGAGGGGCAACTTTTTTTTACACAGCACATGGTATGCATGTGGAATGAGTTGCCAGAGGAAGTAGTTGAGGCAGGTATGATAACAACTTTTAAAAGACAGTTGGGCAGGTACATGGATAGGAAAAGTTTAGAAGGATATGAGTTAAATACTGGCAAATGGGACAAGCTTAGATGGGCATCATGGTCGGTATGGACTAGTTGGGCCGAAGGGCCTGTTTCTGTGCTGTATGACTCTATGATTCCCTCTAAACTTCTTACTCCTCACCCTCTGACTCTTGGCACTCCTGCCATGGGGAAAAGACCATGAAACCCCACACATCCAGTCTGCCTGCTTTGACAAGGAGTTGCACTCTTGTGCTTATTGAATTTCAACCCCACCTCGCCCCCACCCCCCGTCCCCCACACGGTCTGTGTCCAGGTTAGGGAAGTCCCTGCAGCTGGACTGCACGTCTTTCCTCCTTCACTTCATGCATGCAGTCAGAGTTCAGATATTAAAGAGGTAGAAGTTTATAAGTTTATGAAGTGCATACATAGGGTAGACAGTCAGAATCTTCTTCCCAGGGTAGAAATGCCAAGTACCAGAGAAAACGCATTTAAGGCAAGAGGAATAAAGTTCAAAGAAGATGTGCGGGGCAAGTTTTTTTACACAGAGAGTGGTGGGTGCCTGGAACGGGCTGCTGGGGGGAGTGAAGGAAGCAGAAACGTTAGTAGTGTTTAATAGGCTGTCAGATAGACACATTAATATGCAGGGAATGGAGGGATATGGATCATGTGCAGGTAGAAGAGAATTTGTTAAAGAGAAACAAAGGATTGCAGATGCTGGAATATTTAGATGAAAAACACTATGATGCTGGAGGAACTCAGCAGGCCAGGCAGCATCCGTGGGAAAAAGCAGGCGGTAAATGTTTCGGGTCAGGAGACTTCTTCAGGACTGAAGAGAGGAAAAGGAGGGAAAAGCAGAGCAGTGATAGGTGGACAAAAGAGGGGCGGGGGGGTGGGCACAAGGTGGTGATAGATAAATGCAGGTAAGAGATTGTGGTAGGCAGATGCGGGGGAGGAGGCGAGAGCAGATCCACCAGGGGATGGGTCGAAGGTAAGGAGGAGAACAGGATACAACAAAGAGAGACAGGCTTAGAAAGGGAAGAACAGAAGAGGCACGGTTGGGAGGGGTGTGCAGGAGTGGTTGAGGGGATTACTTAAAGTGGGATATTTCAATGTTCATTCCGTTAGTTAAATTCAGCTTTGTGTTCAGTGCAGACATTGTGGGCCAAAGGGCAGTCCCTCTGCTGTACTGTTCCATGTTCTCAATAAAGGAGAAAATAAGAGTCAGGCTCAGCAGTAAGCATTAAACTGGGGAAGAAGAATATGTCTGTGAACCTAGCAGGAGGGAAGGAGAGAGAAGGTAAACGAGAGTCTCTCACTCAAGTCAGCAGTAGGAAAATTTGGGATTTAGCTCGACTGTTGAAAATTGTAAGAGATTGGTACTTCAGAGAGGTGAACCAATGTAGTGTGAAAGAGGATTGCAGAAATATTACCAAACAGGTGCAAAGGGATTAAAAGATCAATTCAAGGCTTGAAATTATTCTTATTTTAATATATTTAGATGGATAATTACAAGCTAATTTATACTCAGATTTCTTATGAAAAGATATAGGCATCTTGAATTCAGGTTTACTGCAAATACTCAGATATTTCAATCTACAAAATTACATGACAGTCAAGAAATTGTGTTACAATTTATTGAACAAAGTCAATTATAGTGAAATGTATTAGTCTGTTATTTTGGAACTGAATAAGAAGATTATTTTATAAAATAGTTTAATAATAATTTATTATTTATTAAACTCTATTTGTTTATTTTTGTAATTTATAGATTTTTATGTCTTTGCACTCTACCACTGCCTCAGGACAACAAATTTCACATCATATAAGTCAGTGATAATAAACTTGATTCTGAAATAGGAGCTTACACATACATTGTGAGCTGCATTTAAATAATGTCTATAGTTTTGTACCTTGCACTAATTTAGTTCTGTGATAGAGTATGAGAAGGTACAAAATTAATTTGTTACAGATGTCATTTGTTTAAAAACATTAAATTCAGTTAATGAATCCATTCAACAATAGCAAGTCAATTGTAATTAACTAATTACACAGTTAGTACTTTATTAATAACAACATATCTGATATAGTTTGCTGATTCTCTAACTGGAAGATGAAAGCATTTATTTTGTTGTTATCCAATTATGTTGATAACCGCACAAAAATTTTCTCCTCTGCACTATTTATTGTTATAAATTAAGCTTTTGTGTTGTTTGTGGTTGCAAATAAATACATTGTAATTATCACTTCCACAAAATGTGTGTCCATGTATATGCTACACATCTACATAGATCTAGGGGGGTTTTTTGTGTGTGTGTGTGTGTGTGTATGAGACCTTGAGCCAAATGCTAAATGCAAATTTGACCAGGTCCCAGTCATATTCTTAACTTTTGCCTTTCATGTTTATTTATGTCATGGTTTGCACTGGAACTTTTTATTCTCTACACTGTTCATTTTCAATTTAATACCAATGACTATGTGTATTTGTAGAGATGATATATTCATTGCTAAGAAGCATGACAAGGAGCCTCAGTCATCTTTAAGCTGCCTTTAATAAAATAAAATACCATAAAGGTGGATTTAAATGAATGTTGACCATGATACTTTTTATGGAAAGGATCCAGTTCTTGAAGACCCAATAGAATTAGAGATTCATATTTTCCTGGACTGCCATCAAGATTCCAGATTAAGGTAAACTCACAAGGCAATGGTAAACATGGGTCTCCAATGAGGATCTGAAGAATAGCCCCTGAATGTTACCCATCAGGCCGCTTCATACAATGATTTTCCTTCCAACGTAAATCAAAGCTGGTAATGTTTGTTAATGATTACACAATGTTTAATTTGCAATAAAGCAGTCCATGTCTGTTTGTATCAAGAAAAAAAATAATAAGTCCTGGCTGATAAGTGGCACGTAACAAAAATACCAAGCAATAACCAAATGAAACAAGAGAGAATCTACCATCACACCTTGACATTGAGTGGCATTAACATCACTGAGTCCCCCACCATCAACATCCTAGGAATCACCAATGACCAAAACTTCAATAGACCAGCTACATATATATTGTGGCTCCAGGAGTAGGTCAGAGGCTGGATATTATGCAGTGATCGACTCACCTCCTCAAATACCAAAGCCCTTCCACCATCTACAAGGCCAGGTCAGGAGTGCGATAGAATAAATTCCACTTACCTAGATGATCACAGCTCCAACAGCTCTCAAGATGCTCAGCACCATCCAGCAGAAGAGAAGCCTGCTCAACTGACACCCCATGCTCATGCTTAACATTCATTCCTTTTCCACCAGTGCATAGAGACTGTGATGTGTGCTATCTGCAAAATGCACTGCAGATAATCATCTGGGCTCCAAGAACAGCAACTCCCAAAGCTATGGCCTCTTCCACCAACATAGAAGAGAGTAGCAGGTGCATGGGGCTTCACCACCTCTATGTTCCCCTCCATGTCACACGCCATGTTGACTTGGAAACATATCATCTATCTTTCATCATGGTAAGGTCTTTATCCTGGAACTGGCGTGGTAGGACTATGTGAACTGGAAGGACCACAGTAGTTTATGAAGGGGACTCACTAGCAATTTTTCAAAGCCAGTAATGCACACAACCCACAAAAATAATAAAAGTGTGAGGCAGCAGATGCAACATAATTCAGCACAGATATTGCTTTGTGAGGCAGTTGTTGATAAAAAAAAGGCAGAAAAGGCTATTCCCAATTTATCAAACCACCTGCGTTTTCAGAGGTCAGGCCAAGCCTGGATGGAATATGTTGTTTTCACATTGAAATCCTTAGGGTCAGAATGATAACAAGGCTCAGAGTCTCTGAGCAATAAAGGGAAAAAATGTTTCCTATGACTGACGAAGACAGGACAATGAAAGAATTTTGTCATCCCCGGGGTCCACAGTAAAGTGACAGAAGATATCTTTACATCTCTCTGCAAACAAAAGTTGATGTTTCTCCCTTGTAGAATTACGTTTGCCTAAGTTTTACAAATCTTTCACTAGGTTACAAATTAGAATAATTCATCCAAATATAATGCATCTAATGCAGGCTTAACTTGGAAAACCTACCTTGTGATGTTGAGAAACACAGCAGTACAAAGATTAAATCTGACATCATGGAAGGTGAAAAATGTGCTCAGTGTGAAAGATGATCTAAAATAATCTTTGATGCAGAGCACTTCAGCACCTTGAGGAACCTTACTTGAACATTGTCAATGATATTGGTCTAAATGTTGATTATTCATATAATGGATTAATTAATATTTCCATTGCAGAAAAACACATATCATTGTTTAAATATATATTTAATTTAATGGTCTAAAAGTGTTTATTTTTATTAATCTATTTTTAATGTCTTAAGTGGGCAGTTTACTGATCATGACCATATTTACCCAAACATTTAAACTACCTGCTGGTTCTCACTCTCCTTTTCACCTCTGCTTTGGGATTATTTGATGTCAAAAGAAAGTCTTTAAGGATTTGGAGACCTTCAGCAACTGATTTTAAAAGAAATATTTTTTTCTTCAGTTTGGAGTCTAAATGAAAAGAGGTGGTCTCGTGAGGTTTTACTTTTAAATGTTGAAATAATGACAAAAAGGTTAAAAGGGTTTGTTCAAGTTGTTTCTTCTTTATCAGAGGAAAGTCATTTTATTGCGGCTACAATACTAATGATGAATATTTCATTAAGGGAGAAATGTAAAAATTTTACCTGAGCAACCATCTACTAATTTACTTAAACTTACTATTTCACACACTGTATGCATTACCAAATCTATTTGTAAGCAGTGACAAAATTATGTTGCTAGCTCTTCAGATCAGCACATTGGATGTTCCACTTTGACTTCAATATATATTGAAATGTTCTGTGTGTGAATTCTCCCTTTTTTCATTTGTTTCTACACTGTGAAATGTATAGAAACTGAGTTACTGTCCCAGCAAATGACCTTTTTTTCCCCCAGTGAATGTTCTTGATAACTAGATGCTGTTTGGATAAGGCCACTGACTGGTCTGATAATGATCCACAGGTTGACACTATAAGTCCCATTCTCTCATAAACATCAGTGAAGTTATCATGATGACTTGGAGCTCAGCCTTCTGAGTGACCCTACACTCTTCAGCCACCTTGCAGTTCGCAGAATTAGAATGGAAGCAATTTATCCTCAACTCAGAGGGCTTGCCTAAATAAAATTGACTTTTAATGTGATTCTTATGAAGTGCTGAAGTAGCTCACAATGGAATGGTGAGAATGATGCAGCACCCTGCACCCCACAGTAACCATATTGTTGCTGCCAGTCTGGGAAGTACAAAGTCCACACAGCAAGCCGCAAGCCAAATGGAAAATCACCCGCTCAAAGATCCATCCATTCTGAATGGGTCTTTCAGGTCTCTGATCTTCGCAAATCCTCGGAGATCTAAATTCAGCTTGCTCCAGGAGCCAGATGCCCCACACAGAATGCAGAAGCAGCTTGCAATTGCTCTCAGCACTATGACCAAGAGGTGGGGAAAATGCACATGGAAATCTACAGTAGTCTTTACCAAGAAAGTTTTGTTGGAAAGGGAAAACGGTACACCTTAGTGAAGATTGGCTTCAGCTAAAGTTTACCACCATTAAACACCTTGTTCCAGCATAAAGAGTGGACACTTGATTTACTGTTAGATTGTTGGCACCCATTGAACACTTCTAACAAGTGCTTGTATCACCAAGAGAAGAGGAAGAAAGAGGAATGTTGAAAAAAATTAATAATATTTTTCATGAACTGGAAGGTATTGAAGAACAACTGGGCTTTATCCTCTGCTTCACTACATCATGAAGCAAACATTCAGGGCCCATAGAGTTTTGAGTTCAGTTTCATCTATCTATGAATTTGTGAATGTATGAAGTTCCCTCAGATGGTGACAGTTTCTCCTTTACATGTCCACCTTCTGCAAACAATTTGAAATTGAGTTCCTTGTCTTCAGACCTCTGCTTTTATTCCCTTTTTCTGGTGAACCATAAGATCCACATTGAATGGTGAGGGGTTTTGGTTCCTGAACCTGCCAGACTGCCTTCTTGAATTTCCATTTTGCATGTTTTTAACACCATTGACTATTGTAATTAATTCCACATTTATCAACTTCCATCACCAAAATACTCTCTTTTTGCAGACTCCAGGTTTACCCCCCACTGTTGTTTTTGAAATTTCTACTGTCTGGTAAAATATTTTTCAGAAGTAAACAGGGTTATCATCTGAAAAACAGCAATTGGTATTTGGAAATTGAACTTTGAATTGTCATATCCTTTCCTTTGCTCTGAGCCACAAATTAGGCATGTATTCTGGTTTCTGTGTCACTAGTCATTCCTATAGGTGTATTTCAGCTCCCCGGTACGAACTCTGGTGTGTAATATTCATATAAACAATATATCCCAGGGGTCATAACAGACAACATTCATTTCACATACACCAAAAATGCTTTGCACCTCATTGTCTTTACCTTGGAAACAGACCATGAGTTCAAGTTGCTGAAGTTTTCATTATACACGACCAAACAGTATAACACAAAGAATGTTTCTTTGATTTCCTCCATTCATGAGATGACATGCCCCTTAATTTCTCTGCAAAGATAAGCTTAGAAGAGGATAATTACCATTATCTCAATCCTGTTTAATGAGCATAAAACTTTGAAAACTATAGACAGCAGGAGTCAGGCACTCCCTGCTTTCTGCTTTCTGATTATTGAATATAATTCTGTACTCTTATAGGACAATAAGAAAGACTACAACCAATCAGTGGTTTTACCCATCTTTTCAAAGGTGTTTCTCATATCAAAGATATACTCTATTCATAAAAAAATACAGGAAATACATTACAATCAATACACTCTTCCTTAACATTCATTGTGCCATTAACTAATACATTCATTGTGCTTTCCTCATCAGTTATCAAAGAGCTGATTCCAGCCTTTACTTCATGAAGTGGCAGCTTCTTCAAGCAGTCTCATGCTGTTAAGTGGGTTGAATTATAATTTGTCAATGTTTTCAGAGTAGTAACATTGTCCTCCAAACAAAATTCCTTCTGATATTAAATTCATCTCTAAAATGAGAGAATGCAATCACTGGTACAACAATATCTTGTTACATGGCCAACTATTCACCGCTTCTTTGGAATCAAATGGTTTTAGTTTTTTGCCGAATGGACTCGGTATTTGATTCAGAGTTGGCCAGCATTTATATTGTTCCATTCACCACAGTGGAACATCCTAAAGTGTTTAATACACAATGAAACACAGTTGATGTGTAACTATATAACCATGTAACGGTAGGAGATGTGTAGCAAGCAAGTTGCTCACATCCAGAATGGAAAAAATGAACAGATAATCCATTTTTCATGGTGTTGTTTGAGAGAGAAATATTGCTCACATTATTGGAGTGATCTCCCCTCTTCCTCTTTGGAAAGAGCCATGGGAACATTCACAGATATCTGAACGTGCAAATAGGACCTCAGTTTAACATCTAATCCAAATGCAGGAGTCAGACAATTTTATACCCCCTCACAGCTAGACAAGAGTTAAAGCTGAATTTTATGCACAGGTCACTGAATTGAGAGTTGAACCTATCACTTTGCAATTTAAAGCTGAGAAAGAATAGACTAAACATACACATTAAACTATCTCAATTTTGGACTAGTTTTCTCAACTAACTGGCAATCAAATATCTAACTTCTTCTGCAGCTTGTTTAAAGTACAAAAAAGTTGTAACTTTGCAGTAACTTCTGAAGAACAGTTTGATCAAATACCAATGTATTATTTGAACCTTTCAGACTAATTACCTCAGTCTTACTATAGTATATCCCAGCAAAATCCAAAGAAGGTACACCGGTGGCTCTACTTCATTAGGAATTTGAGGATATTCAATATGTCGCCAAAGACTCTTACAGATTTCTGTAGATGTATGGTAGAGAGCATTCTGGCTGGTTGCATCAAAGCCTAGTATGGAGGCTCCAATGCACAGGATCACAAGAAGCTGAAGAGGGTTGTGGACTCGGCCAGCTCCATCATGGGCACAACCCTCCCCACCATCGAGGACATCATCAAGAGGCAGCGCATCAATAAGGCAGCATCCATCATTAAGGCCCCTCACCATCCGGAACATGCCCTCTTCTCATTACTACCATCAGGGAGGAGGTACAGGAGCCTGAAGACCCACACTCAACAATTCAAAAACAGCTTCTTCCCCTCTTCCATCAGATTTCTGAATGGCCCATGAACCGATGAACATTACCTCATTATTCCTTTTGTTTTGCACTATTTAGTTTTGTACTTTATAGTAATTTTATGTCTTTGCAATGCATTGCTGCCACAAAACAATAAATTTCACATCATCTAAGTCAGTGATAATAAATCTGATTCTCATTCTGAAACATTATTGGCTGCTCCAGCAGCCTTAAGCTTTTCCAAGCCCTATTTCTGACATCTACTTGCAGGAATATTTCTTTTCTAGAATTGCATTATTTCACTTCTAAATGAATTGCAATGAGCTATTTGACTTAATTAATTACTTAACTGCTAATACGTAACCAGTACACGGTGCCACAGTGTCTCACACACATTCTGGAGCTCAGATCAAAATGTGGTGAGATAACCACCAAAACAAAATGATTCCTTGGATTCTTGTGATACATAAGATCTTGTAAGTTTCATCTGATAATGTCTTTCGTTTGTGGCTGCCACCAAGCTGTTGGAAGGCTGGTTCCTTTCACCAGGGAAGAGGTCTGTAATGGACACCCATGGACTGACTGAACCCAGCACCTGACTGTTGCATTCCATCATGCACAGTCACAGACTGGGATAGCTGATTGTTTGACAAAGGTGAGACATTACAAGAAAGCCAGTGGGAGGTAGGGGCAGAAATGCTGTCATTGGAGTTACAGAGTCATACAGCACAGAATGGGCCCTTAAGTTCACCCTACCCATGCCAACCATCAAGAACCCATCCATACTAATCTGATTTCCAGCATTTTATCATAGTCTCTGTGCCTTGGCAATTCAAGTGCTTGTCTAGATAATTCTCATTCTGACAGAGAAAGTCATCTTCATAGTTCCCAAAACTAATCTAACTCTCAGGAAACAAGGGTGCTGATCTACTGTGACCCAGATTGCATATCTGCTGTTACAGCCTCCAGACAGGTCCCAAACCAATGACCTTGTTGCACTATGGCACTCTGCTCCCTGAAGGCTTCAGAGTCAGCTCTCTGCAACTTGTTCCCAAAAGAGACCACCCTTTCTCCCAATGTCACCTCTTTGTTCTTGGAAAGAACGTGAAGGCCATGAGTGACCTCCCTGTTCCTGGAGAATACCAGTCTCGTCTCAGGTGGAATCGCTCTGTGTTCTCGTGATAGTAACCTGCAAATGGGTACCTGCATTCCATGAACAAATTAATAAAAGAAAGCCTATGCCACCTGAAAAATGACCCATCAGCTGCTGTGGAACTGAGGTACTGCTAAACCCCTGCAGAGAATTATATGTCACCTCTGGAATGGGTGTGTACCTGGCTGGAGATATGTGGGGAAGATGTGCCTGAGGGTGTCTGTGTGCTGCAACTGAAGGCCAGATACTTAAAGTAGAATGTTGGTGTTGGAGCTCTCAACTTGACCTTCCTCATGACATCTTTGCAACATTGCTTCATATTTTCTGGGATCTCCCTTCTTTTGTTGAGTTCAGCTGCCAACCCCTGCAAGCATCTCCTGATTTTGGCCCTTGAAGGTCCCCTGATCCTCCTGGTGTGGATGTCATCTACCTGGACCACAGGTCATGGTCTGTAAAGTAGGAGATACACTCTTTTGCCTCTCCTGCCTATCTGTCAGTCACTAAATCCCTTGCGGGAGTAGTTTGTAACAAAGAGAGGTCCCTATTGGGGCTGGAACATTGGCAAAAACTGGTACCACTTACCTTAAAAGTAAATGTTGATGCACTAGGACTGAGATCTAAAACAGCAATCCAAGTGGACTGCAATGAGTTGGACCGGCACACCTCACAGCTCTGTTTTAAGACCAAAAAAGAGCCAATCAATTTCTATCTAAGATATTTCCAGTCAGCTGTGTCTCCTGTGTCACCACTACCCTATTTTCCAGTTGTGTTAATTACTGACAATTCCCAGTGGTAGTCCAACTCACCCAGTGCACTGATTAAAACTTCAGTCAAATGCAAACTATTTCAAATAGAGTGCCATTCATCAGGACTGCATACCAAGATCCATTTATTTGGTCTCCAAAATACTTGTTATAAATCAATGTAGCCAAAGCAGAAGAGCACATTGGGACTTCAGAGGGAAAGATTCAGCACAGTCAGCATAGGGTGCACTGACTCCCTGGATTATTGACACTTCTCTGACACAATGCACTCCACCATAAGCACTGCTTCAATAAATACTACTCCTATGATTTTTTTTCCCTCTGATAGTCATTGGATGGTGGTGTTCTTCCTTCAGCTCTGTACAAATCTCTAGGACCTGTTACTGGCAGGGTTAATACTGAAGATGCTATATTTGCCATACTAGCCCCATACTAGAACCATAGAACACTACAGCACAGGAAACAGGCCAATTCGGCCCTTCTCATCTGTGCCAAAACACTATTCTGCTAGTTCCACTTACCTGCACTAAGTCCATAAACCTCCAGACCTCTCCCGTCTATGTATCTATCCAATTTATTCGTGAAACTTAAGAGTGAGCCCGCACTTACTACATCAGATGGCAGCCCGTTCCACATTCCCACCACTCTCTGAGTGAAGAAGTTCCCCCTAATGTTCCCCCTAACCCTTTCCCCTTTCACCCTAAAGCCATGTCCTCTCATACTTATCTCTCCTAATCTAGGTGGAAAGAGCCTATTCGCATTAACTCT
>JARFYF010000046.1:15733617-15744608 GCA_030265395.1 Rhina ancylostomus
CAGCAATGGTAATTGTGAAACTACTGGATTGTTGAAATAAACCCATGTGGGTTTTTATAACGTCCTTCAGGGAACAAAATCTGCCACCCTTATATTTTAAGTGACTCTAGTGTTTAATACTTAAGAGTCCTCTGAATTGGACCATTTTATGGCAATGATTAAATAAATAAAAGAAAGTCACCACCTGGGGCTGCACCATAGTTGCAATGTCAGAATTCCCTCACTAAAATCAGTGTAGAGAGTCAGGAAGGTGGTTCATCAGTCCAATGGCAATTAAGGATAGTCATTAAATTCTGACCTCTCTGTGTGCTAAATTGTATTCACCATTCTCATTTCCAACTGCAACACTTAATTAAACTTTTCTGAAAATCATTAGCTGCACACCCCCAGTCTATTGCATTCTTTATTTTAGCTTTGTCAACATTTGACAAGATTACGTTGGGTTTCATTATACAAAGGTATTTATGTAAATTAGAAGCAACAGGTAAAAGCCCTGTGGAATTACATTAGCTGAGGCTGATCTTAAGGCATGAAATTTCAACCAATACTATAATGATATACAAAGGGGCCTGTTCGCATGGTCCTGGGCAGTGCATTAATTTGTTATGAGACGCAGGAATGCTTTAGCCACTGGTACCAATGCTTACTCATGGGATATTTGCCCTTTTAGGGGAGAAGAAGTTTGCCATCTCTTATGATATTTAAGGGAAGCCAACACTCATTAAGTGGGTGGTACACTCAGGAGATGAAATGCTTCTGATGTTGGAGACCTGATTCCTGAGTCTGACAACTGAGGTGTGGAATGCCCCATGAAAGTAAAGGGTACACCTTGTTTTGACACCCTGACATTTTGCTATTTTTCTTGAATGTGGTGTCTCAAAATGAAAATATTGCAAAATCCACCTTCAAACTTTGCATTCACATTCAACATTCTTTGCATCTGATCATAGGCTATTTAATACCGAATACTGAATATTGAATATCTAAATACTGGAATTTTAAAAAATTTTGTTTCTATTCAAGATCATAATGCATGGTTAGTAGCATCAATTGTCCCTGAAATATTTGGGAAGCCTACATCACAAATGAGTCATCAAAGTACTGAATATATATCAACACAGATGGATGAACTTAAAAAATTGTCCCATGGAAGGTGATGATTTCTCTACAATGTAGATGACACCTGAAAAAACAGTTGTGCCTCAACTAATTGAGTTAGCCACAGTGGTTCTGCTGTGAAATTGCTTTCCGGATGTGAATGGATTTAAAGAAGTCCAATTTAGGAGTGTGACCCCCTATGCCTGCTTTGAAGACATATTAGCTATAGAGAGATTGCTTAAAATAGCCATCACATGCCTCATTATGTGAATAAGAGGACAAACGGCTGTTTCGGTACATAATCTACCAATAAATTTGCAACAGTAGCCCTATCAACCGTATGCACGAGAACTTGTTTTACAAGCAACCTAACTAGAATTCCTGAAACTCAAAAGATAAATTTAAAGAGAAAATCCTAAAAATAATCACCAGTTGCATATGAGCATGCAATCATACAAATTACAAACAAAAGTAGGCCATCCAATGCTTGAGCCTGCTCTGCCATCCAATAATATCTTGGTGATCTGATTGTAACCTCATTCCTGCCTACCCGCAATAAACTTAACCCACTTGCTTATCACAAATCTGTCAACTTTCACCTTAAAAAGAGAAAGATTCTGTTTCCACCTCCCTTTGAGAAAGAGAGTTCCCAGGATTGACAACCTTCTGAGAGATAGAATTTCATCTCATCTCTGCCTTAAATGGGGAACTCCTCATTTTTAAATCGTGACCTCCAGTACTAGATTCTCCCAGAAGGGAAACTTTCTCTCCACATTGACCCCATCAAGACTCCTTCTGGATCTTATATGTTTCAATGAAGCTATCAACGGTTGTCTGAAGCTTGGAAGTGCATTAATATTTACCCCTTGGTTAATATCTGTACTAAAATAGCTGAGAGGGGGAATTCCAGATGAATATATTTGGTGTTGTGCATTAATGTTTCACATTGTAATTTCCCTGAATTTTTAATAGCATTAGTCAAATGACATTAGTCAATCACAGATGGAGTTGTGATAAAGTGAGACAATTCATTTCTTATGGAATTTATTCTTACCTTGTCATAGCGGGAGGATCACCTGCATTGTTTCTCTGCCCACCCATCCACGCCATTAGTTTCAGTTTCTCCAAGGAATCTATTCTTAACCCTTTCCATTTGTGCTGTCCTCATTAATGTCATCTGAAGACCCAGCATCAGTTTCCATGCTCAGACTGAGGACACCCGGCTTTTCTTCACAATCATCTCTCTCAACACTCCACAGTTTCAAAGTTGTCAGACTGCTTATCCAAGGTTCAGAATTGAATGAACAGATAAATTCTCCAGCTGATTATTGTGAATGTGGAACCCACTTTCTATGATAGCCACATCCTCTCCCTTTTAGCTGTTAGAGGCTGAACCTTGGTATTGAAGTCAATCCCAGGACAAGTTCCAACCACATATTTGTAGCATCACTAAGGTCACCTTTTCTCAACTCCTTAACATCACATGACTTTCTCCTGCTTCAGGTCATCCGTGCCAAGACCCTCATCTGTGACTTTAAGAGCAGAAGAACAAAAGAAATAGAAGCAAGCATTGGACATCCAACCGCTCTAGTTCACTTTTCCACCTGATCCCTAAATCCTCTGATTCCTTTAGTGCATAAAAATCTATCAATCTTAACCATGAATATACTCAATCAATGAGCATTAACAGCCTTCTGATGCAGCTCTCTGTATAAAAAGGTTTCACTTCATCTTAATTCCAAGTGGGCCGTCTCTTACCCTAAGATCATGTCTCCTTGTTGTGGATTCTCCAGCTAGAGGAAACTGTCTCTTGGCTTCCACCCTTTCAGGATCTTGTTTTTCTCAATGAGATCTCCTTTCATTCACCCAACATCTAGTAAGGATAGGTCCATCATACTCAAATTCTTGTCTGTAACCCAGCTAATCTAATGAATCTACTCTGCACAGGCTCCAAGGCAAATACATGCTGCTTCAGGTACAGAATCCAAAACTGCATTCCATTATTTAAGTGGGGTCTCACCAAAGCCCTGTACAAGCTCAGCAAGAATTCCTCACTTTTGCTCACCACCCCTATTGCAATAACAACCAACATAGGATTTGTCTTTCTCATTGCTAGATCTGCAAGTTCACTTTCTGAGTCCAATTCACAAGTGTATCAAGATCACCCTGTGCATCAGCTTTCATCTTTTAGGAAGTATGCTGTTTCCCTGTCTTCCTACCATTATAATCTAATGACCGTCTTCAAGTCCACTCAGTCTATCTATATCCCTTTACAGACTTATTGTATCTTCTTCACAACTCACTTTCTCACCTGTTCATGTATCATTCGTGAAGTTGGATACTTTATAATCTTTTCATCTAAGTCATTATATATTAAGAACAGCTGAGAGCCCAGAACTGAAACTTTGGCAGCTACTGCTCACAGCACTGCCTCTACAAACCCTCCAAATCCACTGAAGGATAGGTGAATCAATAACCATTTTCTCTCCCAGACCAATGTCCCCAGCATTGAGGCTCTAATGAGCAGGCCACATTGTCCACATGCCTGACTGCAGAATCCCAAAACATGCACCCTACTCACAGTAAGAAATTTCCAGGAAATTTCCAGAGGAAATGCTTCAAGGACATCCTCAAATTGTAACATTCTCACTGACACATGAGAACACCTTGGCCTAAGAGTTGGCAGACAAGCATTTGGGAGGGAACAGCAATTTAAGTCTCTCTGACACAAGCAGCATCAGGAGTGTATGACAATCCATCCATCTACCTCAGCAAACTCCGCCTTCCCCACCTATGGTGTCTGTGGATCCTCAGCAGAACCTTTAGTCCCTTCAGGACGCATGGAACCGTAGTGGGGGGCAAAGTCATTCCTAATTTGCAGGTAAAGTCACAGTCAACCTGGAAACAACTTATTCATTCCTATTTTGTTTTCTATTCTTTAACTAATGTTTTATACTTTCAGATGTTACCCTGATAAAGGAACAAAAGATACTAACTTTATTCTCTCTAGACTTTATGATCTCAATACTCTCTTGACCATCCTCCCTTATTCCACCCACTGCAAAATTGTCATCCATGTCCGAACTTGCACCAGGTTTTATTCACCTGTTGCCTGTTGCCCCAGTTCAAAGACCCACATCTGCTTAAAGACTCATCAAAGCCCTCCACAAACCTCTCCCTACCTTCATACACATGATCCCAATAATCTCCTGGGATATCTTCCTTTCATCAAAACTGTTTGCTTCTGCTTTACAATGATGAAGGTGCTATAGAAATGTAAATTGTTGTTGAAATTATATCCAATTAATGAGACAAAATTCTACAATTTAATCCTTGCACTTTAAATATGCAAGTAATTCCACTTTATCATCTTAAAAAGTTTGTACATTTACCAGTGGATGCATATTAGAGAACAGAGGTCAGAGGATTAAAATAACAAAAACACCCTGTAAACACTTGGAATTACCTTTTTTCCACTCTTATTCATTAACGGAGTTATTAACAGTCAGTTAGGAAGGAATCGGGCAGCTCTCTCTCACCTTTTTTGTTTTACATGATTGTTGTCAAACGAGAAAGCCAAATGGATCACTCTGTTTCTATTGTGAAAATAACTCTTAATCAAATTTTTGAGTTTGAATGAAAGGAACATTCTGCCTGTTGGACCAGGCTGAAAAAAAGCCTTGACAGAGATAGCTCTTGGGAACTCAGTCAATAAAGCTACTATTCTGCTTTAAGTTATAGGCAAACTCAGCAGCCTCCATAATGCACATTGTCCCTGGTGGTTTAGTGGGCAGACGCAGCACTTGAGAGTTGAAATTCCTCTGTGTGCTATTAATAGCACAGTGATAAATGCATTCGTGTCAATTTTTTGCAGGAGCTATTTTAATGGAGTCACTGACCCAGTTATATAGGTTACAGGCCTGAAGTGATGGAGGCATGAGATTGGCATCAATGTGTTGAACAGTGACCTAATGTTGGCATCCTGAGGAACTGGAACCACATTGCACATACAGAACCTCAAAGCAGGAGCCTCAGAACACTGGAGAAGACCAGCAGCTATTGTCACAAACATTCTCCAGAACCAGCGACAGAATAAGCAAACCCAGGGCTTCTCCAGCACACCCAGCACTGAGGCTCCAATTGCACTTGTGCAGCTCCAATGGGTGGGCCAGATTTGTTGCATTCCCAACATGGTGTAGAGGGGGCTGAGTTGGAGTCGCACGGTGATGCAGTTAGTAGAACTGCTGCCTCATACCACCAGAGACCCAGGTTCAATCCTGACCTGTGTGGAGTTTGCATGTTCTCCCCTCCTATTTACTCAAGGCACTCCAGTTTCTTCCCACATCCCAAAAGCATGCAGGTTGGTAGGCTGGAAACACAAGAATCTGCAGATGCCGGAATCTGAAGCAACAAATTAATTACTGGAGGAACTCAACAAGTCAAGCAGCATCCATAGGAGGAAAGGAATTGTCAATATCGACAGTTCCTCCCCCCAGCCCCTACAGATGCTGTTTGACACACTGAGTTCCTCCAGCAGATGTTTGATGCTCCAGGTTAGAAGGTTAATTGTCCACTGTAAATTGCCACTAGTGTGCAGGTAAGTGACAGAATCTGGGGGGAGCTTATGCTAATGTGGAGAGAATTTAAAAAATGGAATTAGTGTAGGGTGAGTATAAATGGGTGGTTGATTATCAACACGGATGATGGGCCAAAAGGCCTGTTTCTGCGGTTATGTTGTCTCTAATGCTATGATCACATCCCAAAGCTGGAACTGTACTCTGACAGGGCTATTGCCTTAGGACAGGGAAAATGCTTTGAGGATGTTCTCAAACCCTATCTGAAAAATTTCTACCCATTCATGCCAATCTCTGATCTGTGATGAATCAAAATGGACAATGAGCATCAAAGAAGGCACCTGAAACCTAATGTTTCTTCATCAAGACCATACTGGAGCCCAGCAACAATTGTAGAAGTGCACCACTTCCAAAACTGGTCACCCACCTCTTCAAGTAATTCCTTCCCCACCTGTCATAGACTCCACACATCCCAGATTACCCTCCTCAGCCACTTAGAAGCCAGCTTCAATTCCATACAAACCAAAAGGTCCCAGTTCCAAGTTCAATTCTATGTTGAGTTAGCCTTCAGCTTACTGGTAACATTGGAATGTTCAGAGTTCAAATCCTACTTTAAACAGTCTTGTCAAATAATGACTGAAGGCCTGGCTCTGAAGTTTGGGTTGAAGTCCAGAATAAGTCCCACTGGACCTTTGTCTTTCATGTGACCAACCACCCCATCAGCTTGAATTAAGACTTTTATGGTCATAGGGAAAGTTCTGACCTTTTAATCAGTCTGCAAATTCATTCACTGCATTCCACTATTCATCCAATGGAAATAATGCTAAAACCAACTCTGCTCAGCAATAGGGGCATTTCAGCCTTGCTGCCTTTGAATTTGCTAAATGACCTTTATCCCATGACTCCTGTAAGGTGTAGATATTGGTTATTGATAATCTCCAAATATAAGCTGCTGTCACTCATCATTTAGGCTCACATATGTGAATTGCATTAGTTACAAGCATCTATAAAACTAAATCATTCTGGATAAAAAAGGAAACTATATTTTTGAAGTTACCTCTCAGGGATCCCAATTTCTTTTGCACTTCATTGGATTGATTCTATTAGTTGTGAATAAAACTTAAAATACTTATTTAAAAAAATTAATATACCCTGTTGTAAATGCTTGGACAAAAACAGAAAATCAAAAAAACTGCAGATGCTGGAAATGTGAAATAAAGCCAGAAAAAGCTGGAAACACTCAGCAAGTCAGGCAGCATCTGTGCAGGCCAAAGGGATGTGCCAACATTTTGCTTTGAGGCCCTGCATCGGGTCTGAGGGGGAAGAGAAAAGATGGCCAGTATATGAGTGTGCAGGGCAGGGGTGGGTACAGGAGCTGGTTGGTGATAGGTAGAACCAAATAAGGAGGGGTATGATGAGATGGCCCCCATGGTGTGGGGTGGGGGGGTCATTGAGGAGGGATGGAAAAGGTGGAAAAAGTGAGAGAGAACCTGGGTGGACTGGTGGAAGAGGGATAGGAACACAAGGGGAATGGGTTACCTGAAACTGGGAAAATTCATTATTCATGCCTTGGATTGTAGGCTACCCGAGGAAAATATGAGATGTTGTACTTCTAGTTTGCATTTGGCCTTACTGTGGCAGTGGAGGAGGCCAAGGACAGACAGGTTGGTGTGGGAATGGGAAGGAGAGTTGAAATGACATGCAACCAGAAGCTCAAGGTTGGTCATTGCAGACAGAGCGCAGGGTCTCCGCAAAATGGTTGCCTAGTCTATGCTTGGTCTCACCAATGTAGAGGAGACTACATTGCAAGCACCAAATGCAGTAGGTGAAGTTGGAGGAGATGCAGGTGAATCTCTGCCTCACCTGGAAAGACTGTTTAGGTCTCTGAATGGTGGTGAGGGAGGAGGTGAAGGGACAAGTGTTGGACTTCCTACAGTTGCAGGGGAAAGTGCCAGGGGCAGAGAAGGGTAGGTGGGAAGGGATGAGAGTGGACTAGGGAATCATAGAGAGAGTGATCCCTGTGGAAAACAAAGAGGGAAGGAGAGGGGAAGATGTTACTTGTGGCGGAGTCCTGTTGGATGCAGTAGAAATGGTGAAGGATGAAGGCAAAAGGACTTCTATCTCTGTTCTTTCTGGGAAAAGGGGTAGGTGAGAGCAGACTTGTGGGAAATGGAGGAAGTACATGTGAAGGTTTCGACTACAGCAGAGGGGAAGCCACATTTCCAGAAGAAAGAGGACATTTCAGAAGTCCAGGAGTAGAAAGCCTCATCATGAGAACAGATGCAGTGGAGACAGAGAAACTGAGAAAAAGGTATGTTACCTTTACAGGACCTGGGATGGGAGGAGGTGTAGTCGAGAGAGCTTTGGGAGTTGGTGGATTTATAGTAGATACTGTATAGAGTACAGTGGCTTGTTTGTCTCCTGAGATGGAGACAGATCTAAATAAGGAAGAGAAGTGTCAGGGATAGTCTAGGTGAACTTGAGGGCAGGGTGGAACATAAACATTTCTGGTCTGGGATCTTTCATCAGAACTGAGACAAAAACAAATTGATAGGATTGTGTCATTCAGACTGAGTAAAGTTTGATTTCACAATATGTGTGTTTTTAACAGCTTTGTGATTCTCCAGTACCAATAGAATGATATTTAACCATCCAACCATCTTTCAAAGCAGAAGTTTAGAAAACGTGACTGCACCATGCATGCACCATTTTAATACATAAGAAGAAAATACTAATCGGGTTCGAAATGCTGGAATCAACAACAATTTCTAAATCAACAGCAATTTATTTAAATATAAAAATATTAATGGATGAGACTGGAGGACATCACATGAAGATGGTAAATATAAGCTCTGTACAGTAACTAGGATCTAATACCGAGACCAACAAAATATTCCACTGAGATATCACCTAATAAACAGTGCTAGATGGATTATGTTCTGCCAGCTCTAGCCAAGACCAAAAGGTACTGAATGCACCAACATGGGTCATTGGCATTAGCAAGGTAATTCCATCATTGACAGCCTGTAAATCTGATACTGCTCATTGTTGATCGCCAACTGTGGAAATTGGAGTAATGACTGAAATCACATTAAATAGTTGGAATAAGAGGCCAACTCTCCTCCAATACAAGATTACTTCAAAGCAGTTACATTAACAGCTATCTGCATCAAATGGTGGGGGGGAGTCTCTCCATTCAGAGTAATCTTGAGCCACAAGCTAAGGACATATCAGATTTGATCAAACTGTATCTGTGCTCAGCTAAAATCAATGCAGTTATCCGTTAACCTTTAAGGACTATTGGCTGGAGGGAAAAAATGGATATGGAGCTTGTTCCTGATATTTACATCTACATTCAAATATACATTACAGGATGGTGCTGGTCAGGTGCAGATAAAGAGCACTGGGGCAGAGGGAAGGCAGCTTTGAATGAGGGCACTGCTGACAAATGCAGCTGGAGACAACATAACCTCAGCCGAGAGGCCAACATCAAGTGAGGAAAATACTGGTGAGGGTACCAGCATTTGCTGTTTGGACACAGTGTTGTTGCAGGTCACATATGAAAAGCAGTATGACGAACAGGAGCCAATGCCCACAAGACAGTTTCCCAACAAAACCTGAGGAGAAGGGAAGGAAGTGGAATTATGGAACTATGAAATTGTACCTTTGCTCCATCCTCTTCATTGCAGCTGTGACTTGGTCGGTCTTCTCTTCCAGTTGACTCATCATTTCACTTTTCTGCTTCAAACCATCTTCAGAACCCTGCATCCAAAGAAATGCAGATCAATATTTCACAGAGTTTGATGTGGACAGTAACTAAACTAACTGAATGGATTGGAAAAGATCAAAAGAAAGCCACACAAACCACGAAACTTGACTCTACTTCAATATTCATTGGTTAAAACTGCTTCTGACAGTCTTGTTCAGGGTAAACAAGAGAAAAAATTTCCATTTCCCACAGCAGCAACCTCTCATTTGAATAAGTGTAATGGTCTGATAATATTCAAAAAAGACTGACAAGGATCAGGGAGCAAAAGATGCAGCAAATTCTTGTTCCAGGTGCCCAGTGCAGGCTTTTATCAAATACACAAAACTTTCACTGCATGATAGACATAGTGATATAGTGCAGGTGTTTTCGTCAATGCCAAGCACGGAAAGCTATTCAACACCAGCAAGCAGGGCATAAATCAGCAATGCCTGACAACTGTCACATGGATACATATTTCAGTATGGATCACTTGATTACAACTGAAAGCAGAAACTCTGGCTGATCCTGCCCTCTGCCACTCTGGTGTGGGAGCTGATGCCAGGGTCCACTCCAAGTGGTATTGTGGCTGCTGGAATGTGGTGACCTCAATCTTGCCAGATTTGTGTGTGTGTGTGTGTGTGTGTGTGTGTGTGTGTGTGTGTGTGTGTGTGTGTGCGCACGCGCGCGCTTCCTGCTATTGTATTTTTAAAATCCATACCTGTCAAAGCCCAGCTATAACATAAGTAAAAGAGTGAAAGCTGGAGTGTATACAAGTGACCTTTCTACCAGAGATGGCCATCTTTAACAAATGAGATGTTCCAATCAACTCTACCTCCTGCTTCCCCAAGTTTTACAATTTAACATAAAATGAAGTATTATATTAAAAGAATATATTTGGGAACTGTAAAGATAGGTGGATGAAATTTAATGGAGAGAAGTAGAAAAGTGATTTAAAAAGGGACAAAATAATACATTACTTGAATTGAAAGAAAGTAACATGGTTGCTAGAAGAGTTCTAGGGGTTCTGTCAACAATAAGTTAATGCTATCACAGCAATGCTTGCAGATTTGCTGCTGGAATACAATGAACAGTCAAAACATTGGTACCACACTGAGTACTCAGGATGATAGTGTGCAGTAAGAATCTTGAAATGTTGGCCAGAGAGTGGCAAAGAACAATTGCTGGGATCAAATGTGTGCGCGCGTGGGGGAAGGATGACCTGGGTACTAGGTAACCAAAGTATTGTCTCGGCAGACACGAGCCTGCAGTGCCCGAGGCAATGGTCATGTGACGGGTCGACCCAGGTAGGGGCAGAGAGAAGTGATCAGGGTGCAAAAGAGTGAGCACACCAGTGGCGAGGTCTCTTGGATCTGGGCTAGGTCTCAACTGACGCCGTGGACCGATTGGAATGGGGTGCTGCAGTTACATGGGCTCAGGCGCACTTCTGAGGTAAGTACCACTTGTTGTTACTTAGCAATAAAGCATGTTGTGTGCAGCATTGTGTGTGCAAGGCTTATTTCTATCGGATCTGTGAACAATCCTGCTTAACTTTGGCACAAATTAGTGCTAAT
>JARFYF010000046.1:15777001-15787771 GCA_030265395.1 Rhina ancylostomus
TGTGGCATTAAGGAGCTCTGGTAAAACTGAAGTTCATATGGATAAAAGTTTGGACATTCCAGTCATTGTATCATGGATCAAAGGAAGATGACTATGATTGTTGGAAATCAATCAGCCCCATCCTAGGGCATCCCTGGAATTCCTCAGGGCAGTGTCCAAGGTGAAAGCATCTTCAGATGTTTCATCAATGACCTTCTATCCATCATAAAATCAGAAATCAGGACGTTCACTGATGATTGCACAATATTTAATTCCAAACATAATTATTCAACAAGTCAAGTAATCCATGCCTGCAAGAAACAAAATCTAGACAAGGTAAGTAACATTCACGGCACAAAAATGCCAGGCAATGATCATCTTCAAATAAGAGGGGCAGAACCAGTTAGCTTTGATCTCAATGGCATCACCATTGCCACCTTCCCCACCATCATCATCCCTGACCAACTACGTAAATAGATCAAAGTCTGGGTATCCCTTGGCAAGTGACTCACCTCCTGAGAAATCAAAGCCTTTCTACCATCCACAAAGCATGTGTAATGGATACTCTGCGCTTATCTGCACCTACATAGTTCCAACAACCCTCAAGAAGGTCAACACCACCCAAAATAAAGCAGCCTTTGATTAGCACCCCAACCACCACCCTGAACATTCACTCCTAGTGCATAGTGACTACAGATTCGACCTAATACAAAATGCACTGCAGTCCTTTGCTACTCTGACAGTGGCTCCCAAGTCTTCAACCTCTACTACCAACATAGACAAAGGTGTTAGACATAATGCAAACTAGAGGTTCCCCTCCAAATCACAGACCATCCTGACTTGAAAATTTCTCACTGTTCTTTTATTGTCGCTGGGTCTAAATCCTGGAGATCTCTACCTTGCATCACTGCATATCTTCACCAGGACCACAATGGTTGAAGATTGTGTTTCACCAGTACCTTCTCAAGGGCAATTAACCTTGGGCAATAAACACCGTCCTTTCCACTGCTGCCCAGATCCCATAAAATGAATTTTAAGGATATTGTGCATGAAAATCACACCTGGACAGACTGAAGTAGGTCCACCACTACTACTCTCCCACATGTTTTTTTTGGGTATGAAGCCCATTTAGACAAGAGCGCGTTGAAGGAAACAGGGAAGAATTTAGAGGGAATGAGAACAAACAGGTGATTTTGAGAAGATTTTGAAGATGAGAAAGAAGTAAAGGGAAGAAGAGAAAACAGATTTGTGCAATATCTTTCAGGGCTCCAGAGTTTCACAACTAATGAATGGTTTCTATTGTACTGCGGGAAGTGCAGTAGTTACCTTGCAAAGAGCAAGATTCTAAAAGCAGCAACCGCTATATAACCTGCTTTTGCTTGAAGAGTAAATGTTGGTCAACATTTTCCCAGTCTTTTTCCAACAGTGCAAAGAGATTTTTGACCTGGGAAGACATAAGGAGCTTCAGTTTAAAATATTATCTCAAATTTGGTGCTTCTAGTAGTGCAGAACCTGCTCAGGACTGCATTGGAGTGTCTGCTAGGGTTATGTGCAAGTCAGCCTTCCGATTCACAGATAAGGATGTTACCTCTAAGCTGAGGCTGATGCAAAATGATCACAGCTCAAAACTGCTTGACTGGCTGAGTAGTGTATGGAAGGTCTTGCAGACTATATAATTGATATTGGGATGAGATGGTGGAGAACAGACTGGATTCAACCTGAGTCTGAAGTGATAAAATACAGAATGGACAATTTTCAGAATAGTTGGAAGAGTGCCACAGACTTCAGATCTGTGTGCTCACTGATTTGCCACTGATTTGTCAATGATTTGTCTTTAGACCAAGAGATAAGGTATCCAAATATGATGATATTGAAGTAGGCAGTGTAGAAATTTTAGAAAACTGCAGATGAAGACTGGTAAAACATGCATTAAAATGGTAGAAAGAATTCACTGCCAGTAACTGCAGGGAGGTTGGTAAAAGTGCAGAACGGTAGTAATTATAATTAGTGAAAGTAGACTTGGTGCTGTGGAAGAGCAGAGGAAGTTGGGGAAGTAGGTTTTGCATGACATTAAAAGTGGCACCTCTGTCACATGGGTTGATGGGGCTTTTAAAAATAAGCAACTGTATTTCCAGCTTTTATCACAAGAGGTAAAAAATATAAAAGCCAAGGGATAATTATAACCACATATAAAATGTTCATTAGATCTCAGCTGGTGTTGGCTCCATGTTAAAAGAAGGATAGTGATCCTTGACAGAGGGTGGAACAGAGGTTCACCAGGGTACAATAGGGAAGTAAAAAATTGAGGTTTGAAAAACTGGCATTTTTCATTCTAGTGACAAATTGTGGAAGATTGAGATAGATTATTTTAAAGTTGGAAGAAGATGAACTAGGGAGATAGAAGTGGGTTTCACTGTACAGAAATCTATACTGTGGGGCAATAGATATAGGATAAAATGTAGAAGGGAGGCTTCTTGCCAGAGAGGTGTGAATTCTACTTCCCCTCCTGGGAACACACTCATGGTACTGGAAATGTTGGAAGCCAAATGTTAGAAGTCACTTGCCCTGTTTTTTTCTGTTTATCACAGTGCCTAGACCACCCATACTTCACCAGCTGTATGTAAATGAGACCAACCACCTCAGTGGTTGGGCCTCTTGCTTCTATAGCTGAGGTGGAGGCGATGTGGATTTTGTGATTGCAAATTCAACACCTGCTCTCTGTACTTTGCTGCACCAAACCCAATTGTGGCTCAGAAACAGCATTCAAGATGGTTCTGGGAAGTAGTACAATTGAAAACTAGATTAAGGAGTATGGGAATACAATTATAATTGGGGTCATCCACTTATTAAATTAAAGCCCAACACATTTGGGATGTATGTCTTCCTACCCCGTTATAATTTCTCCATATCTTCTCTGCCAATTCAAACACATGATTTCATCTTTGAAATACTAAAGTAGCAATTAAATTGTACATGTCTAAAATGCTGCTACATAAACATTCCATGGCAGTTGACCTGGTGCCAGGAGAGCTCAGTTTTGAAGAGCAGGTTATCCTGTTCCAACAATTGATTCTGCTTGAAAATTCCCCAGGGTGCAACATACCATTCTTCAAATTAATGTAAGCTATATTTCAAAATATTACAATACTAGTAATCAAATGCCAACTAGGTGATTAGGCACCTTACAACAAAGTGCTGTAGGCTTTCAGTGTAGTATGTGGGCAATACCTATCATTCAGGCAGAATGCAGAAAGGGAAAATCTGTCAAGAAGCATTGCCAAACAATAACACAACCCGTCTTGATTTTCCTTCCATTTGAATTAAATGAACTGAATCTTCCCACCCAATTTTCCTTTCTACAGTCAACTCAGGCAATGGTTGATACCCAAATAATAAAGATAAAAGCACCATGCCAACAGCAGAGGATGTACGGAAGAGATGTATAGAGAGTGTTGTTTTTACAGGATCATTAGTGTACAAATGAGGATGTTTTGCTGTATGATTCTAGATGGAAAGCATAATTGGCCATCTCACATTAGACTCTAATCCCTGCTGCACTCAGTTAATGTGCACTATGCTTTGGCATCGTGATAGAATTGCTTTCCATGTGGTTAGATTTCACAGTGCTTGGTGAGGAATCTGATGTGAGGATGGGTACTGTTTGCCTTGGATATTTGTGGCAATGCCCAAGCATTAGTGACAGCCCTGGGAGCAGGGCCAGAGTGCCCAAGGGAACAGGACACAATGTGCACCTGATCAGAACCAACAGCTGCTGTTTATTTGCCTCAAATAAATCCCAACAAACTTAGCACATAGATGTCCCCAAAGACATGCATGGAGGATATTTGAATGGACCAAATGTATTCTGGCACATGCTTTAAATGTAATCAATTTAATCTTATCATCTCATACATGATTATATGGAAAAGAGATGTCATTTTAAGTGCTTCTGGAAAACTATCTATTTTCACAGTAAAATAATTTTAGAGCTATAAAGGTACAAACCACTGAGCATGAGATTTATCACTAACATTTACATTACCAAAACACTTAAAACTGGATTGCTAACAAGAAATGTAAAAAAAATCTAAAACATCTGGGTCTTAAGCAGAATTTTATTAACACTTGATTCCCGTTTATAAAATGGTCAGAGGATAGTTTCTTTCAATAAATGGGGAGCATATTAGACTTGGTTTTACATTTGGTTATCTTGCCATGGATTTACGTGTGTCCAGCCTAAGGTGCACTGATGGCTAGTAGGTAGCCTAAGCTCTGAAACCTGTCTTTAGAAGCTGGGGCAAGCTTAACCTAATGAGTCAGTTATTGATGCATGCTATTATTAATATGCTAATCATCCAACAAATTCAATGGATTAACGGATATGCTATGAGTTGCAAATCTCTAGAATTTGCAGATCACTTGCAGTGCTCTGATGTTTGTTTCACATAAGCAGCATTTTGGCCTTGTTTTTCAGAATTTGCTGGACTTGCATGTTAATTATCCATTAAACATCACAGGAATTTCATGTTGGAATTTGCCAGTATACGTATTTATTTTATCAAATGGTAGTTGTTATTGAAACACGAATCAATTTCTCCGATTCAGTAAAAGAAGAATTAAAACTGCAATAAAACAGAAAATGCTGGAAACACTCAACAGGTTAGGCAGCATCAAAGGAGGGAGAAACAGAGTTAACATTGCTAGTTGATGACCTTACTGTCCAAGTTTGTGTGAAAAATAGGTTTAACCATGGACTTGTACTCTAGGCATTGCAGAAACAGGAAAGAAAAATTGACAAGCTTCAGGGCAATATGTTTTCTCACCTCCCTAAATGATGCCTTTTCAATCTTTGTTTAAGGGTCAGAGGCAGGGTGAAAAGAACACAGAATTTCATCACTTCTCACTTCTGTTGAACAACATGCAGGCTGTGATGGACACCTGTAATGGTGTTCAGGTGAATAACAAGCTGGTGAACAGTGTAGTAAAAATTGTAGAATTAGACAATGACTTATAATGGATTAAACAACGGGAGCCTGGTATATGTGCAAAAAAACCCTACAAGTCTTCAGGAATATTGTGCCACAAGCTGAAAATTATCATAACAGATGGCACTCTGACTGACCAGGCAGAAACTGGTGGCACAGTAGATTTAGACCTAGTACCTCTATTATGTGGGTTTAAATGTAACATAAAGAGTTAGGTGCTCACTTGGGACCAGTTTCAAATCCCTTATTGTTTGATTCTAGGATTTCTGCTTCAGGAGTCAAGTTTGAAGTCCAGCATGGAATACAGGATCTATATCTCCTCTGTCCACTGACTTCAGTGAAATAATTTAGTAGTCTCAGCATGGCTTCTTATACTGTTACAAATGTCTGCAACTATAGAAACCAGTAAAATTACTCTGGCTGTAGTTGTACAAAGCATTCATTAATATTCAGTGTATTTCTCTTTAGCCTGGCTCAAAAGTTGCAACATGCCTTTTTAGAAAGATGCAGCCTGACTGGATGGAAATATTGTTTTTAGGATGAAATGTTTGTGTCTTGTTAGAATGACTTTACAAAAATATTAAGTATACACGCAGCTCAAATGTGACAAATGTTGAAAAAATGCCACAGAAACATCAAACACATGCAGGTGAAACGAGTTTTTCTGACTGATGGATAAAACATCGATCAGCAGGGAAGAGCAAATATATGGGTAAATGTGAGAAATTTCCAGCAATGAAATCTTTGATCAAATTATTAGGACCATTAATTAATTTGATGGAAATAATTTGTCAAGATTATATTATATTTGGCAACTGTGAGCACAAGGTCCTAGCTAATAGTAGGTATCACTTTGACACAAATGTAACATCTGACCCAGGGTAATATGTTATGGGAATACCAGCATTTAAAGGGAATGTTCAATAACCAAAACTCATATGAATTGCCCGATAGAAATACACATTTAAATTTGCTTGGAAGTAAACTCCTAAATATCCAAATATTTATACAAAGGTACAAAAAGCAGTTTTACCATCACCATAGAAACAAGAATCAAAGAACTTGGGGTAAAGATTTATTAAATTTATGCCTTTTCTAAAAATCGTTTAAACGATAACCAACCATCAGATTGAGCAAAATAACTTGGAGATGTTACTGAGCATCACAGGGCAAAATAACTGAATTAAAATCAGTAAATACAATTATTGACCAAGGATTATGTCAGCTCAACTACTGTGTGTGTTAATTCAACTCTGTCGTGCCAATGGGATTCAGATTTCCTTGCAGGTCAGTATCCCCGATGATGATATCAGTGGTTATGTTTCTTAATATAACTGAAATACGATTGAGTTTGATAAATAAATATCTATGATGAGACTCCCTTTTCAGGAATTACAAATGCATCAGTTTGATGAATGAGATCTCTAGACCATCAAGGCTTCAACTGCCATTGACATACCCCTCAAGACAGCCAGGGAAGCAAATCCTCCAATAAACACAGATTATCCCCTAGACCACCATAAAACCAAAATACAAAGATGCACATCCCCTGGCTACAATAGGGCAATGAAGTGTGAAAGGCAAGAAAAGTATGGCCTCAGGCAGTGATTCAGCACTGAGATGCAGCTGACCCAGAGTTTTATTTCTAATATTTGTATGAACACTGCAGAGTTTCATACTTGTGAGTGTTGGAGGCTGGTGCAAGTTTAGTTCAACCATCTACAACTGTTGCAACTGACCAAAATAGGAATAATGACCACAGAACTGTTGTGATACGTGTGTGGGGAGATATGTGGGTAATTAAGCATCCCCAATGTACTTTGTGTGAGGACATTTGCACTCTATAAGGAAAAGTGGAGTCCCTGGAACAGAGGATGGTTCAGTTGTCAAAATGCCTATAAAACTAACATTGTTACTCTGAAACACACTATAGAAGTAGACAAACTTCATTTCCATTAACAGTCATGTCTACCTGTTCCTCAATCGTCTACTCATCAATAACCTAGATAGAGCCAAAGTCATAATATTCATAATCGTGGAATCTGATATTGTAAAGTCAATAATTGCTACAGAGACACTGCTCATGAAGATTTCTGAAAAGTTTTTCATTTTAATAGTTTACATAAGTACATTTGCACTATTATTATTCAGGTATGAAACAAATGTATTATCCTAAAGAGATCTCTGGTTTCCTCTTGGGGTGGTGTTGTAGGTGACCTCTGGAAACCGGGAGCTTATTGGACCCAACTGCAGACTGGTCCTGCTGGTTTCCTGGCATAGCCCTGGCACTGGTTAAGAGGATAATAACAATATAGTATCTCTCCTTTGTGAGAGATGGACTTGGACCCCAAGATCCCTCTGTTCCTCCACACTGCTAAGAGTCCTGCCATTAACCTTATATTCTGCCTTCAAATTCGCTCTCCTGAAGTGTATCACTTTACACTTATCCAGGTTGAACTCCTGATAGCTCCTGCTATCAAGCGGTAGCTCACCAGATCCACCAATTGGAGTTGATGTGTTGTGTCCAGAATTGAATGTCACATGGTCAGCTGACCAAGGCTCTGTGTAACCTGCACATCAGTGCATGGCTTTAAGTTACAGCCCCCCAACGAGACCCCAATATTAGGTTAGTCTTTTCAATTACCTTTTCCACATGTGCATTTGCTTTTAGCAACTTGTGAAAGTGAGCATGTAAATCCTTTACTCTATTAAGAAAGTATTCTGATGGTCCTTCTCAAATTGCCTGCCCAGCAGTCCTGGAATAGAAGTTTTATCCTCTTCAAATATCCCCTGTCTGTCAGAGATCTTTAAAAAACTATTAAAATGTTTTATTTAATGGCTGTAAAATCATACAGATGACAAATTGACTACATGTGGCAGGTTAACTTTTCCACCATGAAAGTAAAGATGTTGATTTTTCTGAAGAAGGCAATTTCTTCTGTCATTTCAATGCTTCCTACTGAATAATAGTGCACTCCAAACCAACACAAGGTACAGACTGAGAGTTGGCAAGCTATACATGGCCATCGGTGCTTTTGGGGAACTGAGGCCCAGAGTATAATGCCCGATGTCCACCAGCTGTTTAGACCCTTCCCTGTCTCAAGGGGTGATTATCAACTACAGAGGTGTAAGCACTTACCAGCTCTTGCATCATGAAATAGTAAATGTGAGTGGGCAAGGACTGCAGTCCCTACAGCAGGCAGGATCTATCACAATTCAGTTCATTGCTTAATGCGGTGAATGGGATACCAGTTAAACTGAATGGTGTTTCACTCATCCAGTGAATGGGGAGTATTCCATCACACTCCTGATTTTTGCTTTGTGAATGGTGGATGGGTTAAAGGCTATGGGGAGTAATGAGGTGAGTCACTCATCTAGCTGCTCCAGTTATGAGTCGAGTTACTGGTGGCTCCCTGGATCTTACTGATGAGATGTCTGTTAAAGCTGATGCCACACAATGTCAATGGCTAGACTCTCTTTTGTTGAAGATGGTCACTTCCTGGCACTGTGTGGCATGAATATAACGTGCCAGCCCAGGCCTGAACATTGTCCAGCTTTCTGCATACAGACATAGACCACTTTGCAATCTCTAGGGTTGCAAATAGAATTGAATATTATGCAATCATCAGCAAACATCCCCACTTCTGATCTTGTAATGGATGACTATTGCCCACAGAAGCTACTCTGTCAAGTCGCCACATTTCTTCTTTATCTTTTTAACAGATTTTCCTGAAAGCAGCTGCTCATGGACACCAGAAGGGAGTTATGCCCGGAAGTTGTCAAATCTCCGAATTTATATGTAGAAATTGTCCATCACACCAGACCTGTGCACAATGGTGACTAGGAGTTCACTCTGCTTTTTATACCCTGACACTGATCAAAATTCCCTGGAACAGGAGGAAGAAACCGCAATGAATTTCAGCAGAAAAGTCATTCTTAACTGTCCACAGGATTGCTTTGGACCACTGTTGCTATGAAAGGTTAAAAAATTTGACTCAAGGTCTGGTATAAAATGTTTTATTGTGTTAGAGAGAGGAGTTTCATCCTGAATTCTCTTTCCTCCTGCAGCTTTTCAAGTTCACTCCCTGGATACAGTTCTTCTGCGACTCTGGCAGGATGGGATGGCAACAGCAAACAGATAAAGGCAAAGGGCTGCCTGGCTTGATGAGGTGAGTTGAGGGGTGTTGCTGCAGGCAGTGAAGAGGTGAAGGGCAATGTCATAACCTGCATCAGGCAGGGAAATCTTGAAAGCAGCTGGTCAGCCTGCATGGCAGAAAGCCGCAGAGACTCTGAGCCTCTGGCTGTGACATTCATTGCCCCCAGATGCAGCATCACAAGAAGTTCTCTGACCTCGTCAGGTGTTTGTGGCACTGTGCTTCCCAGCAAGGAGAAGGTCATTGCTGTGTGGCTCACGGCTCAGTTTGTTCTGTCCTTTGCAGTTTCTCTCTATTGACAAGTCCTAAACTCCTACGACTCTGTCCCTTCTTACATTGCCACCCATTTTGTCAACACAAAATGCTACCATTGCAAGAACCTTGCTAGATTGAATGTTTGTCAGAACAATGCATTGTTTTCTCTTGTTAGATTCTTCTGAAATGGCTCTTTCATTCCGTTAGAACCATCATCCTTTTTTCATTTTTTATGGGAGAAAGCAGGCCATGACAAAAGATTGTGCTTGGCAACAGAAGGCTGGAAATCTCCCATAAGAGACAATACTTCCTCTGAAGAGTGGGTGTCCTCTTCAGCTGCAGATGACAAGGCAGGAGGATAAGACCTAGGGAGGGTTTTATATGCCAAGGCTCCCTGCAGGAAATTGAAGAACGACCTCACAGGCTTTACAGTAACATGTGGAGTTCTTGCCTGTGACATGGAGGGAAGATCATCGTGACTTCCTTTATGTCACTGCATCCTTTTGCATGATTATCTCAGGCTTTAAGAACCAGCTCACCAGGAAGCAAGCCCTGGAGAAGCAACAGCGAGTCTAGCAATTCACCAACCTTGCCTCGCCCACATCTATCCTGCAAGGTTTAGATAAATAGCAAATGTGGTAAGACAAAAGGCACAGGTGGACTTACGGAAAAAGGGACCTCCTCCTGAGGGGTGAGATTACATCTTTTCCCATGTGTCAAGGCCAGGAAACCAGGATTCATTGTCCAGCTTTTAATAGGAAAATGTTTCTTCCCAGGCAGGACAGGGTGTAGGGAATCATTAGTGGATTTGCGAAGAATCCCCCAACAGATGGCCACCAACACAGAGGAATGCTGCAGTTGCAAGAGCCAGGGGCTGAGGGTCACCTTGCAGAGCCTGCAGACATCTTTGGAAAGTGTGGCAGTTCCAGGGCCATCTGTCACACCGCACCCCTACCAGGAAAGGCAGACCGAACAGCTGTCCTCCAGCCCTGCAGTTGCAGTATCTCCATATCGCTGTGTATCGTTACTGATAGTTCAAAGCGGAGAGAATGAAAGCTTGTGCCCTGACATCCCACAGTCCTTACAGACAATTAAATACCCATTACCGTTGCAGTGCAAGCAACTCCACAGCCAGTTTGCACTCAGCAAGATCCCATGCCAATCAAATAGCATTAAGAAAATCTGTTTTTCAGAATGTGGATTGAGAAACTAATCAAAGAATGTACTTGAATCATCAGGTCATAGAAGGCTGTGGACCCAATGGAGGTCAATAGAATTAGTGTAGATACAGCGCAAGCAACCTGGGTTCAATTCCGGCCACTGTAAGGAGTTTGTACATTCTCCCCGTGTCTGCATGGGTTTCCCCCGGGTGCTCCGGTTTCCTCCCACATTCCAAA
>JARFYF010000046.1:15958953-15972192 GCA_030265395.1 Rhina ancylostomus
GTTAAAGTCTCAAAGACCCTTCATTGTTTAGAGATGAAACATTAACATCTATTTTTTCCACAAATACAACCTGATCTGCTGAGTGTTTCCAGCATTTTCTGTTTTTACATTATAAGTATTTGTGAGATATTTGCATATCATCTGCAAACAATGAAAGATAAGCAGGGGGAGCACCATTCTACATTTATATCCCTTTGTACAGAAGTTCTTTTTGATAAGGAACAAGGTGTGTTCGTCTTGTAAGCACCAATCCAGACATTACAGTATTCCGTGCAAACTCAAGCTGAAGAGAATCTCGCTGCTTGCCGTTCTGCCCCTCAGTGATCAGATCTAGATGGAGTTCACAGTTAAATATCTACTTTTCATCAAGCCCGCAACTAAATCACTGCATTCATGCCAAGGGTGCAGTGTGAATAAAGCTTCAGAGTTTATGAGAGTCCTGTTTTAGTTTGAAGATAGAATGCAATCTTAAATCAGCACAAATAGAGAGTAGTTTTAACATGTTTTCATTATAAAAGTACAGATTTATAATTAGAAATTAAACTGTTGCTCATATAATAGAGTAGGTGGAAGATTGGACAGTTATACAAGATATAACTTCATCTAGCTGCTCTTTGAAGAACTCTCAATGTATAAATATCAGACTATTAATCAAATATATGTTGAGATTAGATGCCATTAATGTCTTATTTATTTAGAATCTGTTGATATAAAATCCACAGAGTATAGAAAAATTGCACCACGTTGTCAACACTTTACATAAAATGAAAGATTAGGACAAATATGGCATAAGAATTCATTCTCCATAATGGTGCACCCCACTCCTCAGCACAATATTCAGTCAGACTCTTCCATAATTATGTAGAGAAAACACCAAAAGAATTTTAAAGTCTGTTATAACATTTGAATAAGATTCCTCTCTTGCTCTTGGACCTTTATGTGAAATTGGTTTGCCCAGAGCTTGAACTGCCTTGTGATAAACTTACTTAGCAGATCATAGGATTAATAGGCAGACGAGTTCTAAGGGCAGAGATGTTTAAGGAGCTCATTCATAGCTATTGTTGGTCTGACTCTTTGCACAGATGATTGATCTGGCTGCTCTTTGTTGCTGCATATTTTCTTCCTTACAACTGAATTGTGACTTCTACTAACAACTACTTTTCTAATACTGGACTGGAACTGTTTGCCTTCAAATTTTTTTTACTGAAATCATGAATGTTCCACTAAGTCTGCCTTTGGGAGCTGAAGACAGGAGGATTGGGTGGAGGTGGTATGGAATGATGATTGCCACCAAGAAGAGAAGCAGCTGGGAGAAGAGGGTGGGGTACTATAAAGGCAGCCATGCCCACAGGAGGTCAACAGGGAGAACTTCTCAGACCTCCATTCTACAGAAGAGCAACATGTCAGGTGCCATTGCTTACCCAGTGATACAATAACTGTGTTATGTTATCTGCTGTGGGCTCAACTGGAACTTCAAAGCAGGACATGGAAGGTATTGCCTGTTGATCTCTTGGTCATTCTGAATCTCAACTCCTATCCAATAGGGACTTTCTCAGCTGCAGTGGCAATATTGCTCAGGCTGCTGTGACAAGGAAACTACCAATTCTCACCATGTCAGGGAGAACATTATTTTTCCAAATACAATGAAATAAGAAGGAGAAATGACCAAACATTGCTAGCATGCAGGCTGAGAATACAGTGCCAAATATCTGTGCCTGGTTTTCCAGCAGCAGTTGAGGTTCAATCATGCTGCACCAGCCCTCAGCATCCTAATGAAAACCATGTCATCAGGATGCAGCCTAGCTTCTGGGTGTCAAGGGGAATCCCCTTCAGAAATGGCTCGTGACAATTGTCAACAACCAGTCACAGCCACAGAGGTGGCATGCAAGAAGACCCTTCCTAACACAAGGCATGTCATCAAGCAGACTGTATGCTCAAGCAATGCTTCTTTTGCTTGAACCATTGCAGCACAGTCCTGACTGTATCCAGATATGCAGTTCTTTGCTGCATAACTTTGCCAGAATGAGACACTGGACCTTACTTTCACCTGTGTAGCTAGCAGGAGGAGGGAGAGGAGGAACAGCAACTGTCAAGTCCCTGATAGTTAGAACATTTCCAAAAGCAATTCAAGTGAATCATTCCTCTAACTTCCAATAAGCCAATAGTCCTGAAATCTTTATCACTGCCAGCATCCAATTGATTCCCTTTAGTCCAACCTGATGAGTCTTCATTCTAATCTATTGGGTCTTGCTTTCACTTCATTACAATTATTACCACCAAAATAAATCCTGGAAGTATCTAATATCTCTATTCTGTCTATGTATGATATGTTACAGAAATAGTTGAGGATCACCTTTCTGAAACAATCCAGTGTTCTGCCTTGATTGCTCATTTATCTACCCTCAGTGCTATCCCAGAATCTTCCCTCAATGAATACAGCTTGGGAGAGGGAAGGCTGCTGAGTTACTCTTGAAGAATATTCATATGACTGTTGTGATTGACTTCAAGCAGCTTTGAATCCCGAGGACCCAAGCTGCAGAACTGTAGCATCTCATTCTAGACTGGGACAGTTTGGCACAACTTGCTATATATGGCAAAAAAACCATTTATAGAATGTGTAGTATAGAACCAGGTATGGCAAAGAGAGGGTAGCCAAGCAGTCAGACCACTCTACAAGTTGGTTTCTCATCTGTCATACAGCCATCACTGTCAGTTTTAATTACCTGTCTACTCATTCCATTTCAGATAGAATGGTTTGCTAGCTGCCCATGAGTTTGCTTCCAGAACTTGGCCCTTGAAAGCAGCATTTGAATCTATAGCAACAGATGTTGTAAGCAATCTTGTCCTCCAACAAGCAGACGTCTGCACCGTGCTCTACCTTGTGAGTACCTGTGCCCAGTGATCCACCATATGAATGCCCCGAGTCTCGGCCATGTATGATGCCACTCACTGAGCAGAATCAAATCAAATGAAATTTCACCTTCTGTGATGTAACTCCCTCTTCCTATTATGGCATAACTTCTTTTACTTGCAGCATCTGAAATGATGGAGAAGCTCAGTGGCTGGTGAAAGCAGCTGCAGTTTATCATGGGGAATGGAAACATAAAGAGAAAAAAGAAAAGGGAAAGATGAAAGGAAGTGCTGTGCAGTACTTCCCTCATTTTTACCACTTACCAATCCAGTACTGACCCCCTACTCCCAGCATGTCTTCTTCCAGAGGCTCTGCATCTGATTGGTTCTTCCTGCCTGATATTATGCACACGTGTGGAAGAAAAAAGGGAGTCTATCTGTGAAAGCAATGTAAGAAGTCTTAAGAATGTTCTTGATTTGGTCAGATAGTTTCGGTGGTGTGTGGAAGTTAAGCAGTGTGGCAAAGTGAGCATAGCTTAAATGAGAGTAGGAGATCAGAGTGAGTGAGAAGGAGGTCAAAGATGCAAAGTGAAGAAACCTTCCCAATAATATCACATACAAATGTAAAGTAACATAAGCAAAAAGATCTTTAATATGCTCTATTTACTTTTCTTCAATTAAAAATGCATCTCCAGTAAATGTTTGAAAAATAATCAATATTAGTTGTGAATGACTCCCTTTATAGATATTTATATAGCCATATATATTTCCTATCAGTAGTTTAAAGGACAGCATAATATGAATGTTTGGATTACAGAGATATTTTCTTCTTTACCAGTATTAACAAAAGCATAATTCTTCAACACTGGATGATAGCTACAGTACAATAAAATTATAACAGCTGTGTGATTTGCCTGCTGATGGTCAAACTCTCCAAATACATCCAGTGGCCAACCAACACAAATCTGTGAGACATCTGTCTGTTGCAGCATCCTATCACTATACAAAGAAGAACAAAAAGTGTTCCACAATTTAATAGGAGGGTCATTCATCAAGGCCACTGAATATCAATTTTCTCTTGAAAATAGGATGGAATCACAGGATAGAAACTCTCAAACAATTGTAAATGCTTAGAAAATCAAATAGTAAAATGTTGATATTCTGATGCCACAAACCAATGCGTCCTATTTTAAACACAGTATTTGATGTCACAATACAAGTTCAAGGCTCATATGATAGAAAGTAAATTTAACATATTCTGTCATTATAAACTAATGTCCTGGCTAACATCATTGCCCTTAAGAAGTCATGTATATCATTTTTAATGTTTTTCTGTATTACTGCTTAGAGAATGTTACAGGAATATTATCAGAAAATGCTGGAAACTTTCAGCAGATCAGGTGGTATCTGTGCAAAGAGAAATAGAGTTAATTGTTTAGGTTGAAGACTCATCATCAGAACAAGGAAAGAGAAAAAAGAAGTTCATTTTAAGTTGCAGTGATGTAGGGGAAGAATGGAAATGACAATCTGTGAAAGGGTGAGACCAGGTCAAGTGAGTTAATGGGGACAGTTAGGTGGTGATTATGCCTTTGTGTTTGTGTCAGGTGTTGCTCATAGCAGAGTTGTGGGATAGGCTGTACTAATGGAGAGAAAAACTGAGCCAATATCACAAATGACCAGTTCTATTTGAGAGACAGCAAGTTACTTAAAGTTGGAGAATTCAATATTGAGTGCAGAAGACTGCAATGTGCCCAGATAGAAAATGAGGTGCTGTTCCTCAAGCTTGCATTGGGCATCATTGTAGCAGGCCACAGACATAGATGTTCAGCGTGGGAGTGCAAAGGAGATGTAAAGTGGCAGGCAACAGAAAATTCAGGATCACTCCTTCAAACTGAACACATGTGCTCTACAAAGTAATCACCCAGCCTGTGCTTGGTTTCTTCAGTGCAGCGGAGACCACATTGTGAACATCAAATGCAGGAAGATTATTTCAGCAAAATCACTGAATTCAGGCATTGAACTCACACCCATGAATGCACAGCCATGGATTAGTTCAGCTCCATGGCAATGTTAATTTTACAATTCTCACCCTTGTTTTCAAATCCTTCCCAATCAATATAATGTTCTCCTGTTCTCTACCTTTCCATGATTTCTGTGCTTTCCAATTCCCAACCCGCTTGTGTATCCCAGCTTTACATCTTCGACCCTATATGGTGCCCACTTGGCTAAGCTCTGGTCTTCCCTCCTGAATTCCTTTCTGCCTCTTCTGCCTTGAGATACCCCTTTAACAACTGCTTCTTTGGCCAGGTGTTTGGTCAGCTGACCTCATACTCTTGTGACATTGCTCAGTAATGCTTAGAGCATGTTAGCATGTCAATGGTACTATTTAAAGGCAAATTGTTGTTGCTTTATTTATTATTGTCTATTTAATAACTTAAACATGTTTCACATTGTGTAAGGCAATGAAAATAATACAAAAGCAATCTTTTAGACATGCTGGAAATCTGAAATAAAAACAGAAGATGCTGGATGTACTTAGCAAGTCAGGTAGTGTCTGTGGAGATAGAAACAGATCAATACCCTTAAGGTTAAAGAAAAAACAATGCTTAAGTTACAGAGAAAGTGAGGAGGGGCATAGAAATCAATGAAGGTGAACAAGGTAAAATAACGAATGGAAATCCCATCAGAGAGAAGAGAAAAGCTTCTTCATGGTGACATTCCTGGAAGGAAGTAGGAGTGAATTAAATAATAATCCAAAAGCAAAATGCTGCATTTGCCAGAAATCTGAAATAAAACAAAATGGAGAAGTAATCAACAGATCGGTCAGCATCTGTGGCAAGAGAGAATAAACTTGTTGTTGTAAGGTTAATAATAATATTTGATGTAATATTCTTGGCGCATCAGTACATAAATGTATCATGCAGAGTGGGATTAAACTAATGAACTATTTACTGCTATTTATGAATTTTGAGTTAAACAGAAATATAATCTCCTGGGGTAGTGAGACCTAACAATGGAGTCATTTTTTGTTTGAAATTCCAGATGGCTAGAAAACTACTGCCTATTCAAGGGAGAAGTCATCAGCTGGAGTAGCATATGCATTTTATCCTTTTGTTTCTTAAATGCAACTGAATGATGACTGTAAGCATGTATAAGAAAAATGAACCTGAGATATGGTTTCAAAGAAGCTATGACAAGGGCACACAGGTTCACACCAGCAACTGACAAGTCTAGAATTTTTGTCAAGACATTCTTCAGCTAAAGTTTTATCAAAATACAGAATGGAATCTCAGATCATACAAACCTAATATTACCTTTAAATAATGATAGAATGTCAAGATCTATGAGATTATATGGTCTTTCTTCATGGATGAGCTAAAATTGGTTTCCTAGTTTGAACATACAGTTATGGAGTTCATGATTTTATGACCTTCAATGTGTGCTTGTATGTTGGGGAGAGAGAATAAACTTGTGGGTGCTGAAGGCAATTATAATATTTGATATAATGTTCGGGTACAGGCCCCCAATGTGTCTCTGGAGTACTTGTCTCATTACAGGGACTGCAGTGGTGAGAAGCAAACTTACAAAATATAGAATTAAAGCAACTATGGAAGCAGAGTTTGTATTTACACAGCCCTTTATCTGGTGACACAAGAGACTGCAGATGCTGGAATCTGGAGAAAAAAAAATGAGCTGCTGGAAGAAATCAGAAGATCAGGCAGCATCTGTAGAGGGAAATGGAAATCCACACGAAGTGCTGAAGTCCAGATGAAGTGTCTTGACCCAAAACATTGACTGTCCATTTCCCTTTACGGCTGCAGCCTTACCCATTTAGTCCCTCTAGCAGCTCATTTTTTGTCCTTGATCTAGTGTTTTGCATTCACTTTGCATCAAAAAGCTTTGACAGCATCATGACACCATAGCTACCCTTTTTGAAAGTCATGTTCCAGATAGCCAGTATTAAAAGCCAGCACTGCTAACTGCCAACAAACCCAGAAATAATCATGTAGACCCATAATAAACCAGATCCATGAGTTTTTTGGCAGGATAAGGTCACTAAATGTCAACATTTAAAGCAGGAAGTTAATTCACAGATGACAATCAACTAAAATAATTCTCAGTATAAAGTTCCTTTTTAATTAGGTTTGGTGGATGTAAAGCCCACTGATTACAAAATAAGGGGTACCATAGCTGAGACAAATCCAAAGGTAAAATCCTTCTGCTGGGAAAACTATCTGAATGCTCATTTAGAGCAAATAATCCAGCGATTGCTTTTACATTAAGACAGCAAAAGATATGATGGCTGGATTTTGGATTTGATGGTTAGATTTTGGCATTGAATTGATACTATACATGGGGAATTTGGATAACATTTGTATTCATTAACTAGAGCTTATATGTGTCTGTATGTGTGCATACATAGTATAATTCAGAATCTGTAATTTTGATGCTTTTGAATGTCATCCCAAGAGAGGATACACCACATGAAGAATGGTCATGAAGCGATGATGTTGCTAGTGAAACCACAAACTCCAATATACTCCAGTCTGTCCTTTGTTTATATAAAATTAATATCTTAATCTCTGTACTGATTTTCAGGAGTTTGTTTGCTACTTTTAGGGTTTTGGTTATAATCATGTGACAGCTCTGTTTTAGTAAATTCACTGTTTTTTCCCCCATGTGACAGTGTGATACATTCAAGATTCATTCAGAATCAGTCCACTTTTTATTTTGGAAAATAGTGGGGGAATAAAATTGTAAATCAATAGATCTATCTGCATTTTATTTAAATGAGACATTTTTCATAAACTGAGCTTGTAATAAATCATTTTATTCTTTCCTTGGGCATTCTTGCTCTCCCTGACCTGCAACGATTCTCATCTGAAAGATTAGCTTTCCAACATTGTCAGTTGACAACAACAAGACCACAATGGCAAAAAAAAGTCTGATAACTTACACAGGCTAATGGTAATATTTGTCTCACCTAAACATGAAGTTCATTGTTTTCAACAATGGGCTCCATGCAGTATTCAGCCAACTATGTGCATAACATGTCAGAGACATTAATACTATGAAAAACAAACTTGTGAACTTTAGAGCTAAGAGAATGCATTGGTTCTTTCTGGGTCAACAACTAGTACTGAATACCAGAGCAATGCATTACGCACTTCAAAAAGCATTGCATCTTTCATATATCATGACAGTGATGCTTGTCATTTGTCATGCCTTGCATCCAAAATAACCCTAAGGCTTTTTTCTAAGTTGTGCAGTTTGTCCCAGTGAACATAGAAAGCACTTTCCCTAAAGTAGATTTCTAGCATCACCCCAGGTACACTGCACACATGCAGCATTTTTTTTGTTATTTCAATGACAGAAGACATATTCCCACCAAGAAATTGCAACATAAAATAAATCATGTTCCCATTCACTTCACCATTGTGACTATATAAATATTTGCATTTGTTCTGAGTTGTGTCTTCCCTAAAAGAAAATCAATGTGAATGAATGCCATACTGTAAACATCAGGTTAACTGCATGAATAACTGAAAGCTGTTGACTTTATAGCTTCTTGGATTAATTTCCTTTTAATGGTAAACTACAGAATTTCTTTTTCATTTGCTGTGTACAGTTAAATAAATTATTGTAGCAAATAGATGATGCAATGGATTAGACAATTTTCACCTTTACAATTTGTCAAAATGAGATGGAAATCTTTTCCATTGACTCAATCAATTGCACTATGAATTTGAGTAGCACCAATCCAGTTATGAATGCGTATTGGTCTATAAGACAAAACTGACCATGTGTTTGCCCTAATGGGGAGTTTTCTGTAGAAATTGTGGAAATGCATGGTGCTGAGGCACATTGGTAGAACAGAGCAGAGATAGTCTTTCTTTCTGTCCAACTGTAGTAGTCTGACTACAGGAACTGGAGTTGGAGGAATTCCATTCCCCATCCCCCACATGATAGCTTCATTAAAGCCGTAAGTACTTTTTAATAGTACTCCCTTAGTTGCAAATATCTTCCGGAAGCAGGGATGGCTGCATCATTACAGAACTCTGTGAGAGGATATCAGGCTCTTCCATTACTATTATGTACAAATATACCTTCATGAACCTCTGTAGTTTTATCACATGAAGTTCAATGTCTTAAATCAAATCTTTGATATTTACTAGAAATTCAGCAGATATAGTTTTCATAGATTTGAGAGGTTCCTGCAATTTTTTGGCAACAGGGTCTTATCCCAGAGATGTGTACTGATGGAACCACTGTCTGACAGGTAGCTTAACTCTGGACTGGACAGGTAAGATTCTGAAGATCAATTAATCCGTGTGTTTTCTTCTGAATCTAGTAGTTCCGTTAGCAGAAAAAGTTATGTCGTAAGACGGTGGTGTTTAATCTGGTGATGGATTTTTCAACCGTTCAACCAATGTGATGCCAACTCGTCCAGAGAAGTCGGTGTTAAACACATGGCAAGCAGTAAGTAATAAGTAAAACATTCTATAGAATGTACATTTTCTATTTACAGTGCAGGTGTATCCCAAATTCAAAAATAAACATGTTCAAACCTGACGAAGTCGCATATACAAGAGGCTAAGGTGATGCACCAGGCCATTGGGAAAGGTGGATTTTATCTCTCGATATTATCCTGTAATTTAAAAAAGCTCAGATGAACTCGGCAGGAAGAAATCAGCTAGCTGAGGAATATGAGAAACACAAGAACATAAAGATGGTTAAAAGGACAGAAGGTGGAAGAATGGGCTATCACATAATACCGACACACTCGGATATTCTTCCCAGAGTCAATTGAATGCTCTGCATGTTAAATGTATGTCGACATTGTACTATACCCTAAACAGACCGGGTGTTTCCATGATATTTTTAATGGCCACTGGTTTATTGCTTGCCTGATGTAAACTGAACGAAGCTAGATTGTAGACTACAGGAAATAACTGTTCCTGTGATAATTGAATCATTAGATTTAAGGGTAAAACAATAGCAGACCAGAGTAAAGTATGATTTTGCTGGTAACATAATTGACTTGCAAAATGAAGTGAACAAAATTTTCTACATTTTCATCTACACAAACGGGTCCAACGATTTAAAATGCTGGAGGCCGGTACTCATTTGCTGATATGAAATATTTTATTTGTTCCCTGCTACATACATAAAACACTTCTAAGTATCAAAAACTTCCGATACTTACTCGTTCCATGTCAGATGAAGTTATAATACTCGCAGATCCCCCAAAGAACTCTGATAAAATCAGTCCCTCCCGGGGGTTGGTCTTTTGATCGGAATTAACTAAATGGTCAATTTCACTTAAAGCAATTTCACTGAAATTGAAACCCCCTTTGTACTCGCGTTGAGTTACTTCAAGCGTTGGACATGCTTTGAATGTCTTCTTGGCATGTAGCACCCAGATGGATTAATTGCTGCAAATTTTAAACTCAGAATTTAAAAATAGACTTGGACGACCCGAATCGTTCCTTAATCCAGATGTTCTTTGAATAATCAAAGCAAACAGAGTAGCCCTCGTTCTTATCACTGCCCTCAAATGGTTATTTGTACAATTAGAACGGATAGTTCAAGTTTGCGATGTTTGATGACCCATTCTTTCTCTGGCCACTCTTTTGGTTCAGGTGAAGCGCTGTTATATCATTTATCCATTTATATATGGATGGTGCAGTGGAGTGGAACAAATATGAATAAATCCTAAATTATTTATTCTGTAAAATGCTAAACTGAAACTGCAAGTATGCTAACTGGCACTGCAGATTGAAAACGGGATTCCATCTGTAATTCTTCTTAGCTTCAATTTTGACAGAAACTGGGCTTTATTCGTGGAATATTTAGTAATGATGATATCAGCCACTTATGTTTACACACCATTTTAAAGCGCTGAAAGGTCACAAGGAAGGCCATTATGAGAAATCTGATACCAAGCTACTTGAAGAGATGTAAGAGATAACCAAAACTTTGTGAAAGGAAGTGGATTACGACGAGCTTCTTAAAACAGTAAAAGCAAAGATGTCGAGGTTTAGAGAGGGACTTGCAGAGTTTAAGCGCCCCAGCCGCTGTGGGCATGATTGTCGACGATTGTGCGGATGAAGTTGGTGATGTTCAAGAGGCGCGAACTGGAAGAGCGCAGATATTTCGAGGGACTGTAGAATTTAAATCCCTGCTTGAAACAAAAATCTCTCAATCCCAGATCTATCCTTTGATATCGACCGTTAATTTACCTCCTGGCGGGAGCTAATGATTAACACACATGCCCTCAGTATTCAGGGAGTGACATGCAGTCAGTGACAGCACTTGCTTGCTTTGCAGGTATTGACAGGGCTGTTAATATATACATAGGGGCGGCTGCAGCTTCTAGGCACCTGTAAAAGAGTTCGCTTTTCTCACCGTGGACAATGAGTGAAAATGACCTCTCCTGTGGGCTGCTCCGGCAAACAGCCAAAGAAAATCAAACCGGTCTCACCCAGACCGAGTCTAACCATGGAGGATCTGTAATGCGGGAACCGCACCGTAATACTCCTGTTTACAACAGGGTATAGCTCAGAACAATCGAATTGCTGTACCGAATTCGTTTGGAACGTGATCCCTCATATTATGATTATGCTTTTTAAAAAGGTAAATACTAAGATATTATTGTGAAAGATTGCCAACGAGAACCACGTTGGTTAGGTCAACGAATCAAAGCCAACGTGCTCGTTAAAAAGGCAAGTCCCTTCAAGAAAGAACAATCCGTCCGAAGGAGCTCAGCTTCAGTTTGAGACCAACCCTCACTTCCAGCGGGGGGAGGATCGGGCTCCCCAATTAAACATGCCCGTTAATATTAACACGGTAAGAGTAGGTGTATAATTTAGAGGATGTCATGAGGTTCTGTACTCATCGAATCCTGCCGTGAACTTTGAAATAGGGAATCACTAAAGCTCTTGGATTCTGGGAATGGAGAGTCTGCAACCGGGGCTCGGCCACACGTGACCCCTTTCCATCGACCACCAGAAGTTTACACATTTCTTATCTCTGCAATATTGGGATAAGGTTACTGCCAAGCGAAGCGAAGCAAACATCAGGTTCAGGCAAGGTGTTACACAACGCTGCAGAGCCTCCTTTCTCTCCTAGTGTTTTAACAGCTGCCTGGGTGAAGTCACTATCCATGTCTTGTCCAATGCGAGATTAACAGCTGCTACAGAAAAGCACGGGGCTGGGGGGTGGTTGCTAAATTCGACAGTATCCTCAATCCATTCTCCTCCCCCAACAAATGAGAACAGGAATCGCAATTCCTGATTCCAAGACAGACAGTAACCCAAGTTCTCCCAGCCAGAGCTAACCATAGGGACCAGTATTAATCCAAGTTAAACCCCACTACAAGGCATTTCACACTTGTTAAAGGGTAAGTGCCCTGTTGTTGCAGTAGGTTAGTTAAAAAAATAATCTGACTAGGAAAAGAGGAACAATGGTCCAACTCAGAGTGGGGTCTCCTGACGTCAAAGCACCATGCACCAGGCCTCATTCTGGAGACCTGATAAAACTGAAGTCAGTGGAATCAAGAACAGCCTCAGTCCCCTATATTGCTGCAAGAGCTCCTCAGGAAGTACCCCAGTTCCCCAGCAACCTACTTCAACTGCTTTCATCAAATGATGTTCCTTCCAGAATAACATTAGAAAAGGGGATGTTCCCTGTGCAGAAAGTTAACTGGGGCAGCCACAAATACCAATAGTTACAAGAGCAGGCTGGCTTTGGTGAGTGACTTACCTCCTGACTCCTCAGAGCCTTTCCACCATCTACCAGGCACAAGTCAAGACTGTGAAGGAATATTGACCACCTGCCTGGAAGACTGCAGCTTCAACACTAAAAAAGCTCAGGATAAAGCAGGTCACATGATGGGCACCCTAATCCACCACAATAAATATTTACTCCCTCCACTACCATGCACTGTGTATCAATGAAGTACACTGCTATAACTCACCAAGCTATTCCAACAGCATCACCATTTCAGCACCAGCAACAGAGAAGTGTGGCCATATTCCCTGAAGGTAAGGGAAGTGGTGTGTGCCATAATTGAAACAGCTGTTACTTAGACCTTGGCCATTGATGGAGCTGAACTAATAGTTGATCTTCATCCTCCTTCTCATATCCCACTTCCCACCCACCTTGCAATCACTTCTGATTTGCAGGTTGCTGTCGATGGCACCTCCTCACCTCCACCAGCCCTCACCACAACCCTGCAACCTGGCCAGCCAGTGTCTGAAAGACAAGTAGAGGGTGAAAATAAAGGCACTTCTTCATTCAATTTTACATTGGGCACAAGCGCTCTGTAGTCAGGGCAGCAGAAATTGGCACCTCCTCTCCAGGCTCTCCAAAAGGGTGAAATCAGAC
>JARFYF010000046.1:16017690-16032402 GCA_030265395.1 Rhina ancylostomus
CGACCATCCTCTGACTCCTTCCACCAAACAAATTTTGTATCCAAGTGGCCAGTTCACCCTGAATCCCACGTGATCTCACCTTCTGGACCAGTCTACCACACAGGACCTTGTCAAAAACCTTGCTGAAGTCCATGTAGACCATATCTATCACCCTGCCCACATCAATCCTCTTGGTCACCTCTTCAAAATTATTAATTCATGAGACATGATTTCCCACACACAAAGCCAAGCTGACTATCCCTAATCAGTCCTTGCCTTTCCAAATGAAGATAAATCCTGTCTCTCCGAATCCCCTCCAGTAATATTCCCACCACTGATGTTAGGCTCACCGGCCTGTAGTTCCCTGGCTTGTCCTTGCAGCCTTTCTTGAATAAAGGCATGATGTTAGCCATCCTCCAGTCTTCTAGTACCTTACCCGTGTCTAATGATGATATAAAATTCTCTGCTAGGATCCCAGCAATTTCTTCCCTGACTTTCCACAATGTCCTAGAATACATTTGGTCAGGCCCAGGAGATATATCCGTCCTTATGTGCCTCACCACCTCTCTTGTAATATCAATGTGTTTCAGGATATCACTATCCCCTTCCCTGAATTCCCTAGTTTCCATGAGCTTCTCCGCGTAAATACAGATTCATTTAAGACCTCACCAATTTCTCGTGCCTCCACACACAGCCACACTGATCCTTAAGGGGACCTATTCTTTCCCTAGTTATCCTTTTGCTCTTAATATACTGAGAGAATTTCTGAGGATTCTCCTTTACCTTATCTGCCAAGGATATCTCATGTCCCTTTCTTGCCCTCCTGATTTCCTTCTTAAGTAACTCCCACATCCCTTATACTCCTTAAAGGACTCACTTGATCCCAGCTGCTTATACCTGACATATGCCTTCTTTATCCCAACCAGAGCCTCAATATCCCTTATTAGCCAGGGTTCCCTAATCCTGTCAGCCTTGCCTCCATTCTAACAGGACCACATTGACCCTGAACTCTCATTTTCAAAAGGGTTAAAGAGCTGCATCTTTAAGTTAGCAAACAGGGACTATTTGGCAATACATCTACCAGTTCATGTATATGATTCCTTATTGTTCATCTGTTCCTATGAAAGTTTCTTAACCACATGTCCCTCATTCTTACTGATTTTTTCACTACATTACCCCATATCTAACACTGTGGCACTCCCAATAAACAATTCTTTATTGTGAGTCCCTCAACGTAAGGATTTCTTGCGAGTTGACATTCATTGCACCTGATTCCCTGCTATATTATAAGGAATGAGGTTCATTATGTGTTGTTGGTTGTAAAGGTCTCTGACCATCAGTCTCAGAATCTTTTCCCAACACTTCACTACAAGAATTTAAAACTAAAAATAATTCAGTTTGTGATTTGAAAAATGCTTTCAAAATAAATCATTCCCACAACTGCAAAACCTCTTTATTAATGTATGAATAATTTTGATCATACTTGGTCATTTAAGAAAATATAAAAATGATTACTTATAAATCTCATGTTGTTGTAGTGGATGGCAATCATCAGTTTTTTCTTTGAACAGTCATTCTATCCATATGTTGTCATGGCTGATGCTTTGAAGTAATTAAACAAGCTGAATTTTCAGATTTTTTTGAAGAAACCTTACCAGATCAAGGGGTGATCAAACGGAGGAACATATACCCAGCCATCGTTTTCAGATAGTTTTAATGCTTGCTTATTAGCATCATCCCAAACCTAGTAAAACATTAAAAGATGTATAATTGCCTTGATAATTAAGAATTTTTTATCCTTTTTGACATACCAGTATCAATTTTCAATAAATGTAGTTTTGTCTGCAAGTGTGACAACATTTTCACCATTCACTGCAACTAGTAATCTCTACATATTTCAGGTTTACAGATTTACAATCAGCTTTGCACTGTGTGCATCAACATAAAGGCAAGCAAAGAAATAATACTTTTTTTTCCAAGAATATTAGTGACTCAACGTACATTATGAACTTTCCTTTGCATCTCAAAGAATCATCTCTAATTATTACCTTGCAAAATGGAATTTCTTTCGAACTAAGGTGGCATTTCATGCTGTTGTAGTAGATGGCAACCATGTTTTTTTAAGCAGTCATTCTATCAATTCAACCCTTAGAAATCTCAAGATAAAGGAGCTTCTTTCACTGAGATTGAAGACATGAACCATTAGAGGAATTCAAAAGGCACAACTGAAGGTTATCAGACCCAAATGTTTTCTCTGACCTTGGCTTCTATGAACAAAAAGTAAGTAAGGGAGGTGAACATTAAGAGGCCGTAAATATAATAAATCCAATTGGCAATTCAGGAGAAACATCTTTACCCAGAAGTACAGGATGTGGAACTCATAATGGCAAATAGTTGCTGTAAATGGCAGATGCATTTGAAGTAATGACAGAGAAACATAAGCAAGGAACAAAAAGATATCTAAATAAGATTGAAGCCAAGGGTCAGGGGAAATTTCTGCTGGACCAAATGACCTGTTTCTGTGCTGGGTATTCCTTGACTGTGCAAAAAAAAGAGGAAAATTGATCAAGCTGAGTCGATGGTTTGTGTGGTTATAGATTGGTTACTTAATCCTCAAAGCTTTAGATATATATATATATATATATATATATAGAGAGAGAGAGAGAGAGAGAGAGAGAGAGAGAGAGAGAGAGAGAAAGAGCGAATAACTTGAAGTATGGTTTTCAAAAAAAATCGGGAGAATTTATGAGGAAATTTATTTTCATCACAACTAGTTTTGAAATAAGGAGGATGTGTCAATGCAGTGGTCATTATTGGCCATTCCTGTCACCGCATTGGTGACTGCCAGGTTTTGGATGTGATAAATGGGGTTTAAGTGAATTACACTCTGAGTCATGTGCTTATGATTTAATGTATTGCACTGTTCTTGACCTACAGACTGAGAAAACTTATTATGCAATTGATACAACTAATATTATTTCCATATGTATGTTCTAAAAAACAAGTATGTACTTCATATGTTTTTTTATGACTGTGTTGTGTAATGATTTTAAGATAGCCATGTGGAAGCATTTACATTGACTCGTGGAGATGTTTCTCATCCTCTCTCATCCCATGAAAAGCAATCCAGTTCTGAGGATCCAGTTTTGGCCTACATGCCATTTTCATCCCCACCTTCACTTCATTTATTTTATCTGTATTTGCAAAATCAAATTTATTAAGTTGTAGTGTGGATTTTTTTAATATGTTGTTTTCTACAACACCAGGAAATTAAAATTCAAAATCATTTTAAACTTTGACAGTAATTCTCCTGTTCCACCTTGCAATTTACTGCAATCCTAATTTAACAAGAGTCAACCCTATACCTGCAGTACCAAGCCTTCTGTTTATCAAAGCCAGACTGTAAACTCCCACATGGAGGGATTTTTATAGTGTAACCTCTGCTATCATATGGAATTCAACTGGGACGTCCAAATTCATCTTACATAAGCCCTGCTGAGAAAGCAGAGACATGTGTCTGGATGTGAGCTTAAGCAACAAGAAATAAGTGTTGTGTGTCTCAAACTACCAAAATACCCAGTTCTCCATCATGGTGTGTGATCTAGGGAGATCAAGCTCAGTGTCATCAGCATGTACGTGGAAAATGATGCTGTATTTTCAGGTGATGTTGAGAGTAATTCATTTTTTAAGCAAAACAGTTGATTTATGGCAAAGTCACAACATGGATTCAGAATGGGGAGTGCTTGCTGACCAAATAGCTTCTCTCACAACACACTTGACTACAGTCTCAAATGGGGGCGTTGAAATCAGATTCAGCCACTTTACCCCTGCTGATGAATAGTCTGAGGCTACTCACTTGTTGGAGCCACACATCAAAAATTATCTGTTGGAGCAAGGTAACAAAAGAGCCACCAGCACACGAGCAACTGTAATCCAACAGAAGACAACATCTTCAAAAAAGGTGGGGAGCATGAAACGTAACAGTATCAGTACAAGAGTATTAACATCACTTTAACCTACTGCCAACTATTTAGCTTTTACAGTAAATAGCAGGTGTTAGCTGCAAATCCTGACTGGCAGAATTATCCTCATTGATGAGGTTGGTGCCAAACAAGCAATGCTCTCTCCCTGGGCTGTGCAGTCCAAATTGAGATTGGAGTGCCTTGTGAACACTGGCAAACACTGTCAGATTCCAGCTGCGCATCAACGAATCATCAGTTGCTTGTTGGACCATTTGGTTCTCAAAATAATGAAGGAAATGGATACCTGGCTCAGTGACTGTGGCTCTGAGACAACAACGTTCTTCATCCATTTTCAAACATTATTCTAGCACGGATAAACAAAGCTCAACAGATTGGCTTCGTTTCCCCACTGCCTTCCGTTTCCTCTTCAGATTTTTATCATGTAAAGACTGCCACAGAGGACACGCTTAAGAATCAGCATATTGCCAGTGAAAAAGTCCAACTAAAATGACTGTTGAAGGCAAGCTAAACACTCAGAAAAATTACACCCTTCAAGAGACGCAATACAGAATCAAAATTAGGTTTAATCTGAGATTTAACGCTGTGATTGCTCGACAAAATTCACCGGCAAAATAATGTCCCAGTTTGCAAATAACTGAGAGGTCCTTTATGTAAATAAGGTTCATCGTCATGGAAATAAGGTGCACTGTAATGCAAATGAGCAGTCTGCTTTGTTGGTCTCAATATTCAGGGCGATAAAACGTCTGCAGCATGAAGAAAAGCAACAGATGGTTTTGCACACAGGGACTAGGAGGAATACAGTGAAAGGGTTAAAACCTGACCCTGAACTTCACACTTCACTTATTTCATCAAAACTGCTGATGCATTTATTTCACAGCATTACTGCCAGCCTCAGCAATGGTTCTGGAGTTTGTGTGAAGCAGTGTGTAGGGGATGGGGGAAAGCAAGGGGGATAGGTTGGTAAGGAGGACAGCCACACAAAGAGGTGGCTTCATTGATCCCAACGGAACAGAACCGTGTTGGTAAGGTAACCGCTACTTAGGCCATTAACGCGGTTTCAAACTCCACGTGCCTTCCCAACCCATTGTGGCAGGACCAAGAACTACAAAACATCTGACTATTAAATTCCTTTTGGAAGCCAGAACACCAACAGATTGAGCTGAATGGCCTTCTCCTACAGCATTTATGAAAAATATTCCTGATATTGTAAAACTAGAAACACTTTACTAGAAAAACTAGAAACATAGTGCTGCATTTATCCACTCTATGAAGCTGAAAAAGGATCCTTCCCAGAGTGGAGAGTAATGGTATGGTTTCCCTTTCCAAATTGTGCCAAAATGGAAATTAGCCTTGGCACTTCTGGTTGCAATGCACACGTCCCCCCTTTGCCATGTGGGACACAGGCATAGTTGGGAGGGGAGACTGGCCTGTGTATCAAAGTAAGGAAAGCCATATTCTATTCCCACAAAGTCCACAGGAGTCCCCTTCCTAACTGAACCTCTCCAAGAACCAATGTCTACTGACATCAGCAATCTACGATCTCCAGTACCCACAATTCTAGGCACACACCCATACCGGAACAGTTATCACAGAGGACAAGGTCACAGCCTACCTGAACCTCCTAGCCTTCAAATTATTCCAGGCAGCAGTAGCTGATCCATATCTTATCTTTCAGGTTCCGGTGGCAATAAATATATCCTCTCACCACTTCACTTTCTCCTTCAGACCCATGAAGGCAAGGACCACAGCTCCCTGAACATAGAACTAGTGGTCGATCATGTATAGAATCTTCTCATAGTCAATGCTATGAATGCGGGAGTTGACATCATTCTCTTATTTTAAGCCAGATTGCATTGCTTCCCTTGATTCCAGGACTGCAGTGTTTAAGGGCTGAATCCAGGAGGGTAACGGCTGTCACCTTCTTCCTTGGATTTTGAGAGTGAGCTGAATGCCCTTGACAAATAGAAAGAGACCAACATGAGATCTACTGGAGAACATCTCTGGGCTCCTCAAAAATGAGATTCTCCTCTCTGCTTCACTCCAGGGAAGTGCTCCAAAACTCAGCAGGCAGGGTTCAATGTTTTGTCATTATCTGCTGCTGACCCTCCAAGCTGGCACAGCTCAGTCACCATGGTCCTCCAGCGCAGGAGCTGCGATCTGAAACTGAGTCCTCACTACACCAGCATGAATCGGGGCGGATGAACCGTGCAGTGATGGATTGGCCTCCAGTTCAGGAGCAAGAGAAATTTTAGGCAATGAGATCTTAAGAGTGTATTATTTGATCTTTGTAAATGCACCAGGAAATGATGGGCAGCATTTTGAAACGTGCACTTCAGGTGTGTATGTATGTTGCCAAGCCGATACATAACATTAATTTTGTTCCTTGATTTGCCTTTGTAGTGCTCTTGAATTGAGTCCCTCTACATACACACATTGTTATTCTTGTATGGGTGTATGCTAGTTTTCCAAATTTGGAGACAGATATTTTAAAATGTAAGTATCCACCTCTGATTAAACAGATTTGTTCCAGATGATGCTCTTTCCACCCCTCATTCTAATTGCCTTCCCTCAAGTGGTCTATGCTGGTGACCTCCTGATCAGCTCATTAACCCAGTCAGTAATGGGACAACACAGATACCATCTTCAGCTAACTGCTGTTACTGCCACTATCAGTACAGAGAGCAGCCAAACGTAGGGCAGACATCAATTATGCATTCTCTACCCAACCAGGCTGTAAGCCAATCCTTTGCTAAATATGCAAGTTACTTGAACCTATTTCAGACACAGTGACAAACAGATGGACAGGGATGACTCAGTATTAATCCCTTGTAGGCTTCACTAAAAATGCATTGAAGACGAACTGGTAATACATTCTTATTAGCTTTTTAGCAAACTTTTAGTTTTGTCAACACCTTCCATGTCTTCAGTTAAAAATGTGTTTACTCTGCTGTTGCAATGATCCTTATATGCATAATATTTCTTTTGTAAAATAGCCAGTGAACAGAAATGTATATGGATAATATCTGCCCAATTGGGCAAAATGTTGAGTGGCATTGTAAGGTTCATTCAGTTCAATGAGCCAGAAAATTCAAAGTGAACCAAATGGATAGGCGAAAGCAGCAAAACCCGCTGAATACAGTGGGCTGGACTCCTGTGAACCAATGCTGAGATTAATCTGAATTGGAATTGTGGCTAACAGCAGGACTCGGCAGGTTTAACAGCAGACTCATTGAATCTGAGCTGACTGTCTCAAGCCACTAACTTCAGAATGCTTTTGAAATGCCTCGGAATACTGGCACAGCTGTTGAGCAATGTACAGAACAAGAAAAACAATGCTGTCTGTTCCAACATCTGCAGAGAATCATCAAATTACTTATTCATTTCATTCATATTTCAATAAGTTATTTTTACATGCCAATATCTTTAAGTGAATGCAAAAGTGCAGAGCTACACTAGGGAGATTTATTCATAAACGCACTCAAACAACTGCTTGTCAAGAGGACATCTTTATCTCCTCAGCAAGTTTGTTCCCAATTTATTGCAGTATATCTTGCTGGAGTTTTCATAGATTGGTGAGATAGGCCTATACATGCATTTTACTTATCCCACAAGCTGAATGGTTCTGAATTTTCTGCTTTTGCAATATACAACATCCCTTCAACCATTCACACATTGATCCCAATTATGTTAAAATAGAGTGAAATAAACGATCTTACCAAAATCAGTGAAATTTTACTTTATAATTTACACACTTTGTTTCCCCCATGAACTTTACATCCTAAACTGCCCATCAGCCGAGTTCTAGCACTCACACAACACTAATAAGACCTACCTTACCAACCACTTCTACAAGGGCTCCATATTCCTTCAGCTTCTGAATGGTAAATTCTGGTGTGCTACTGGGCACCAGAATAGTGGCAGGAATCTGCAGCTTCTGAGCAGCAAAGGCAGCAGCCAGGCCAGCATTCCCTCCTGTGAAGTCAAGCCACCCATAGCCATTAGAACAATACTGACCACTGATGACTTTCACTAAGTAAGTGCACTTTGGCATTACCTGCAGAACATTCTGCAAAGCCATCCATTATAAGTTGTTTCTCAACAGGTCAGGGTTCATTTGAAAAAAAAGACTGATTGTCTTCCCTGACAGCTTAACTGTTCAGTGTGGGGCAAAGTCAAACTAGTTCCCCCACCCCACCCCTCACTGCACACCCACCAGTCTCTGCTTGTTATTAATAGGAATGTGACAACACCTCCCTCCCTGTGGTATCCACCAGCAGGAAGAGATGAGCAGTGACACTATCACTTGCTTCCAAGCTCCTTTCCAAGTCACCCTTGACTTGGACAGATGTTGTCACTACTCCTTCACTGAGACTGCAATTCACTCCCAACTATGTTGTGGCAACCCAGGCCCACAAGGATCACAGTGGTTCAAGGTAGCAACCCACTTCCATCTTCCCAAGGTAACTAAGGATTGGCAATAATTCTAGCACTACCAGCACTCTCATCCCCAAAGCAACTAAGCAGCATTGTCTACAGTTTAATTTGATTCAATGCTTACATGTGCCTTTATGATGTCAGCCTGTTGCTGCAATGAGTTCTGTACCCATTTTCATTTTCTGCTCATTAAACTATTACATATTATTCTACTCTGTAAAATGTGAAATATTCAGGCATCTGAAAAAGCTGTAGTGTAGCACATCAAATTCCTGGAACCATTCCTACTAGGATGTTCAACTTTATGGTGAACTGTGCTGGCCATGCATTCACAAATAACAGCATTCTATTGATGGACAATGGCTCTGGGCTGAAAACTAAGACATTAGAAACGGACTAAAACAAAATGTGGATAATATAACCAGGCACAAAGGACAAACTGAGGAGCCTGTGATGTTTTTAAAGGATCATCCGGGTGAGCAGAAAAGTCATCTTCACCATTCCCTTGTGACAAATGTAAAATATGGAGTACTAAACATAGCAGAAGAAGAATAGAGCAAAAGTGAACCATACACTGTCTCAAGCCTATTCTGCCATTGAACATCATGGGTGAACTTCATCAGTGGCTTCACTATCCTCATGTCCTAAACTGACCAAATCTTATTGACCTCAGTCTTGAACAGCAACAGAGCATCCACAGTCCACAAGGGTGGAGAATTCCAAAGGTTCATAGAGCCTTGTGTGAAGAAATATTTCCTCATATTAGTCCTGAAAGGCTGAGTTCCTTAAGCTTCCTTCCAATCAGAGAGAAATAACCCCTGCGTACCTAATTCATCATAATACCTCTACAAGGGAAGTGAAAGAAGTCATCTGGGTTTTTAATTCCTGTTGGAAAGTGCATGGCCATAAGTAACAACAGGAATGGGATTCTGCTGTAATGAACCATACAATATATAACTATAGATTAATTATTATCTCGCTTCAGCAATATATTGTCAATTGGACTTTGAAATGACTCATTTAGTTCTGATATCCTACCCACTCTCATTTATAGTATGAAGATGTCTGAGATAGATTCCAGCTCCTGTCTGCTTTGAGCACTTGATTAAACATTACCTGTGTCACAACATAATATGGAAACTACTTTTATCTAAGATTACTTTATTCTCTCAGGCTGAATTCAAATTAAGATGTTTACACAGCTGATTAAAATGCTCAGCACCATTCAGTTTGAATTTCACTTATCAGCAACATCTACATAACTCATTTTAAGCAAGTTCTTAAATCACATTGAATCCAATCTAGTTTTGATTATCTCAACAGGCATCAGTACAATTACAAGGAATGAAATGCTCACCAGTAACTAATTCCTTACCTGAAGAACATACGAAATGTTTACAGTTTTCCTCCGCTGCCTGCAAAAGGGAAATACAGTTTTATTTACAACCCAGCCATGAATATAAATTCCAAGTGCTTTTTAACATGAAACAGAAATAAGGCCGCCTACTTACTGCTTACCTTTTGACACAAATATCCCACTCCTCTTATCTTAAAGGAGCCAGTTGGCTGCACATTATCAAGTTTAATGTAGACGGTGGTGCCTGCTACCTTTGAGAGCGCCAGACTTTTATGCAGTGGTGTGCAGATGTGGAAGCTTTTTTGATCCGTTGATGCCATTATCTGTCAAGTGAACATTAAAATCAATGAATTAGCTTAACCTTTTTCTGAAACTAAAACTATTACCCATTATCTTTTTAAATTGTTTCACCTCTGATTTAATCTTGGTCCTGTGTTTTTACATAACTTATTCTAGCTGTACGGGGAAGGGAAAGCCTTATGTGTCCCCTCCCTGGTTCCCGGTACATTTGGACTGAGCACAACCTCAGAATATGTGGCTTTGTCCACATCCTCTGCACCACTTCAACAACCAATTCCACATTTTTTTTAAAAGTCCGAATGAACAAATCGGAGCACATAACTGAGCAAAGAAACAACGTCATTACAAACTACATTTCAGAGAAAGTAACACCAAAGGGAAGGCAAATAATTAAAGACAAAAACAGGTTAAAAACAAGGTGCTCTGGCATTCCTACATTTGAGAGTCCCACTGTGCTTACCTTGGCCTTGTGTACAGATATAGGACATAGAGAAATGAACCATATGCATTTATCAAATGTTTAATCATATTTAACAAAATTATGTATACCATGAATATTGCTGTAACAAAGAATATGTAAACCTTTAAACCTACTCTGAAGAAAAGAATACAACACACACAGTGCCAATGAATTACATCCTATTATTTCTTCTGTACCACCCCTAGGGGCCAATGAAAAAGCCATTCAAGCACTATTATTTTTAAAATAGAGCAAATGTAATTTACTGTCCCAAAGACCAGATCACTTGTCTTTGGTAGCATTCGTTAAAAGTGGAATATTGTCCAGGGCAACATAGTCCTTGAATACTGCCATTTTTTAAAGTCCTTCTCACAAAACATCTTATCAAAACAAAGCAATAATACACTCCCTAAACACAGCATGGAGAGTCAGCCAATTAAGTACTTTTGATGTAGGTACTATTTGCCAATGTTGAAAAAGCAGCAGTTAACATGCAGAGATCTGACAAAAAGCTGTGTGAAAGTGAGCAGATCATTTGTGTTTGATGATGACCGATGAAACGTTGTTGGCCAGGAGACTGGGAAAAGCTCTCCTGCCTTTCTTGCAAAGACTACCAATGCACATTTATTTTTGCATTCACTGGAGCAGCAGAGAGAACTTAAAGCTGAATAAATAATCAGGAGGACACCTTCACCCGTGCAGATCTCCCTCAGTAGTGCCCAGGTTTTGTGTTAAGTGGGGCTCGAACCCATGACATTATCCCTCAGGGGCAGGAATGTGCAGTTCTAATTTATAGTGCCCTTGTCTTGGTAGCCACTGGGAAGTTTGCAAACTCATGTAGTCAGCAGGAAGTTCGGGCAAAGACTTCTACAGGAGTTTTCAAGAGAACAAAGATAGAACATTTTGGGCTGTACACTTTGCACTTGGAATAACTGTGTACATGGGTTAGCTTCGCACTCTTTTACCCAGAAAGGGGCATGCGACAGGTGTAGATGAATGGATAACTTGTGAATTAGTGTAAGATTCTGTTTAAAATCCCCTTTGACAAGGGTACATTTTGCAAGCAATCAAGTTTGCAGATTGCTGGGGCACACTCCTTTAACACTTCTCCCTACACTGCTTAGAGGCAGGCCCCGCATCTCAGTTTTAAGCTTGGACATTAATGAGTCAATCCAATGGTGCTACAATAATTCTGCAAATGTTCTAACGATAACATTACGCTGCTGCCTTATGTTGGACTCTGCGGTGGTAAAAAAAGAGATCCTAATTATTCCGCAATCGGATTCGCCTCCACCCACTCAATGAGTGTACAATCTAAGGGTATTGGTATGGGGGTAAAGATAAAACTTTGGCCGAGATGTCCGTGCAAATAAAACCCTTTTTCGACAGGTTTGGCGGTCTGCAGCGTCAGGCATCCGCTCCATATCCTGAGGCAGACGCGAACCACCTGACCTCGGTGCTCAATCCCAGGCAAGAACTCCGGGGTTGCAGCGCTGAGCAGTTACCCCAGAGTAACCCCAACTCCCAAACCCCACAGTCTCGAGTTCCACCAAGTCCTAACACTGAATAGGAACAGCAGGCTAACAGGCACTTGTTCTTCAGGAGAAGAAGTTCTCCCGAGGAGCCGCAATGTCAGTAAAACGCTTACCCGTGCTTTGGAAATGTACCCAGTGGAAGTTCACTTAATTGCGCCGTTTGCCTCCTGGAATCGAGTGAGATTAGCCCGAGCCTGCTTAAATCCTAGTTATTGGCCTGGGTTAAAGTTTGATTTGATTATTGGCTCAGGTGAAAGTCTCATTGGTTACTGAAGCAGGTTAAAGTCTGACTTGGTTACCGGTCGGTGTTAAAATCTGTCCTGGCCCTTTAATGTCTCACCTCCAGCTTCCCAAAGGCAGTAGGGATGGGCAATAGCCACTGGCCTCTCCAACTTAATCACATCTGTCTTATAGTGCGGTGACCAGAACTGCACACAACACTCCAAATGTGGCCTAACCAACATGTAGCATGACATCCCACCTCCTGTTCTTAATGGCTCGGCAGATGAAGGCAAACACATCAGACGTCTTCCTCACCACCCTAAATGTGTTGCCACTTTCAGGGAACTATGTACTTGTACCCCAAGGTCTCCCTGTTCAACAACACTCCCCAGGACCTTGTCATTCACTGTGCAGGTCCTGCCTTGGTGTAACTTCCCAAAATGCATCACTTTGCACTTGTCTGTGTTAAGTTCGATCTGCCTTGCCCACTTTCCCAGTAGATCCATATCCTGTTGTAACCTTGGACAACCTTCTTCACTGTCCACCACACTACCAATTTCTGTATCATCTGCAAACTTACTAATCATGCCACCTACATTCTCATCCAAATTTAAAGCTCTTCAAAACAGATTTTCTAACATGCTCACTGGTAATCAGAGCATGACCTTCAAAACGATACTTTTGACTTAATTAATTTCTTCAGGTCAGACATCTCCCCAATCACTCTCCAGATCCTTGAAACAGCATTTGCTCCCATCTGCCATTTCTTCTCATTCGTACTGCATCATTTCCAGCAACTGTGGCCAATTCTACCAAAATTCCTCTCTCCTACTCCCTGTAGGAACACTTCTACCACCTAATCATCAATCCTATAGTTTCTCAGCCTTGGAGCGTCCAGTGCCCAGCAGCAGTATTTGCAATATCAAAACACTCTGCGCCACTGCTGGGATTTAGATGACTTATTAGCACCGCTGACAGCTGCTGGCCCTCGTTACTGGTGGTGCTGCTCCATTGGTCAGCCTGCTGTTTGACCATGGCAATACCCAAAATTCAGCAATCTGGGAGGCTAATGGGCTTTCATTGCAAGTCTCAAAATCCTTAAGCAATGCTCAGTTAACCCTTAAATAGTGGCCTGAAAGTAACCACTTGGCTTATTTGTTGGAAGTAATAGTAATCATTAAATTTGCAACTGAAAAGCTAAGCTGGCATACTTCCACTTTCAAAACCATCTGCTATAAATGATTAGCTTGGCAAAGGAGCAAATGCACTCCATGAAAAAATATCACTGCCAACCTAAGTAGATTTTCTGGTTAACACAGTCTTTCCAGTTCAAACTCTGAATAGACCAGATGTAAATCTAGGCTTTCCTTCTGTTTCATTTACGTCATCACCGACTCACAACACAGAGTGTTAAAGTGATGTCAGACTGGAGTAAACCCACATTCCAAAGGACTTAGTGCAGGTAGATGAACGTCAGCTCCATGGCCTTTGAATCTCAGAGATTTATATAAAATTGCAGATACAAATGGACATTATCCAGGGGAAAACGTGAGCTTCATACTCACACTCTCAACTCGTGATACACCTCCTGCTCATCCCACTGCCTGCATGGGACAATATAATTGACCCTCTCCTGCTTTCATCTCTGACGGATTGAAGACTTCTTTCCTGTACTTGCAGAAGTGGTGTTATGTCATGCTTTCAAGCTACAGACTGTTACGTAACTGTGGTTGAATTCTTAGATAACAACATACTTGCTTGGATTAAAGGGTCTTCCTGTTTTCAATATTACTTTACAAGGATGCTGCTGGGACTTGAGGGACTGAGTTATGGAGAGAGGTTGATCAGGTTTGGACTTTTCTCCACAGGAATGTAGGAGAATGAGGGGTGATCTTATAGAGGTGCATAAAATCATGAGGGGCATAGATAGGGTCAAGTTATTTTACACAGAGCATGGCAGGAGCCTGGAATTTGCTGCCAGGGCTGTGGTGGAAGCAGATATGATGGTGGCACTTATTAGGCATTTAGGCAGACACATGAACATGAAGGGAATGGAGGGATGTGGATCATGTGCAGGCAAATGGGATTAGTTTAATTTAGCATCACTGTGGGCACAGACATTGTGGACCACAGGGCAGGTTCCTGGGGTCAACTGCTCTATGTTCTATGATTCCCAATAAGAGGGGTATCATAGAACATTACAGCACAGTCCAGGCCCTTCAGCCCACAATGTTGTGCCAACATTTTATCCTGTTCTAGGATCTATCTAACCCTTCCCTCTCACATAGCCCTCCATTTTTCTATCATTCGCGTGTCTATCTAAGAGTCACTTAAGTGCCCCACTATCACCTAATGTATCTGCCTTCACCACCTCTGCTGGCAGTGCGTCCCATGCACCCACCACTCTCTGTGTAAGAAACTTGCCTCTGACATCCCCCTTAT
>JARFYF010000046.1:16136413-16150665 GCA_030265395.1 Rhina ancylostomus
CTGTAGACAGACGTAGTATAAAACTGCCTTTATTCACTAAATTATCAATCGCCTTTGCACAAAGTAGCAGTTGACTCTAAATATGCAAATTGTACTCTGAAAACAAAGCATATTGTACAGAAATTATTTGCTTTTAGTCCCTGTTAATTAATTTCCACATCTAATTCATTTTCTCAGGTTTATGCTAATAATTGTTTTGAAACTAAAAATCTGTGGTTATAGTTTGATTTATTTTTGCTATTTATAATGAATTGTTTTATTCACAGATTGTAACCAATTTATGTGGTGGGACAAAGTAGTCAGTGAAACCTTGATTAACATTGCCCATACTCTTATAACCTGCATACAAAGAAGGCCTTTAAACAAGGAAGATGGATTGTAATGAACAGATCCCAAATGTTGTAGGCACATGGAGAAATTGCTGGGACCTATTACTGAAGTCTTGGTGCCTAAATTTTGTTCTTCCAAGCAAAAACATATACACACACCACAATGCAAGATTTTACTGTTGAGTCAAGGCCACTTCAACTTATCTTCAACTCTTTTATTCCCTGATAATTAGAATAATGTGCACCATACAAATTTAAAGACAAAAATGCAAAGTTCATAATTTCTGCTGTATCTGTAATTTTAAAAAAAGTCAAGTTTAATACTTGTGAGATTTCACATTCATTAAAACTGCTGAATTACTTTTGCAACAGACACATTCATATGCATACCTCCTGGGAAGGATCTGAAGGACAGCTTGTATTTTTTGATAATTCTCAGCATTGTCTGATAATTGCTCCAGGTGTCATGAGATACAAGCAGTTCTTTATTGCCTGGCAATAGTTTGATGAGTGCAGAGCATGATCCAGAACCAAACATCTTTGAACTATCTGATTTATTAAATACATTTTCTAGATCTTCCAAGTCACCAGACATCTGAAAGAGACTACAAAATAATTAATAAAAATAATTAAAATAATTAAAAAATACAATCCAAGGGATGACAAGCAGTGATATTCTGTAAGAAAATATTTAATCATCACTGGTTTCATAGGCTAATATCACTCTCTTTTCAGGAAAGTTTTGGTTAAGAATAAAAAGCTGGAGAGCAGAAGGAAATAAAAGATGCATAATAGAATAATCTAATTAGTGTTAGCAGAGGAATCACAGAGAGAAAACACATCAATGTACCCTAAAAATGGCAGTATCTAAATAGACACTACCAGAAACCATTGTCACAAAACATTTAACTACTCCTTCACTGTAGAAACATGGCAAATTAGATTCAGCATTGACTTCATTTATTGGAGGAATTGTATCACAGTTAAAGGAAACTGGAAGAATGGAGTATGGTGCCAAGAATCAATATTAACTTACATTAGTGGCTTACATTTGGAAGGGACCACTATAATACCTGAAGCAGCAATAAAACAAGTGGAAGAAAATGCAAATTACTGGACATATTGAGAGTACGATCACAGAAGATTCAATGTAATTGCATACATTAGAAAGGAAAAATGACATGTCCCATGTTTAGTGTTTCAGCAGCAATGATATTGAAATAGTAAAGCTGCTGAATGAGACCTTAGTAGACTCAACACTCAGCAAAGCCCAATTAATCCACAGTAATAATCAAATACGAGAAAATGGTGAAGTATGCAGCTTAAAATAATAAGGGGAAGCATTGGTCAAACTTAACAGATGTGTCTAGACAAAACAAGAGGTTGGGTGGGATCTGGTTAGTTTAACAAAGGCAGTTCAGTTAAGGGCCATGAGTGCGACTGCTGGTTTAACAGTAGCAAATTATTAGTAAAAGCTGAAGAAACCTCCGTAAGTTGGAGGTCTACACGTTAGTGACTTTACTTAGAAACTGTTTGAAAGTAAATAGGATGCAATAAAAACCAGCAAAAGAAAAATTTAGCACTGTAACAGGGTTAATACAAACTGATCAATATACATGATAAAAAGAGATTTTTAAAAAAAGCCAATTAATTTAGTCTGTTTCATAGTTGTGATGCCTTATTGGTCTTTTGTACCTAGCCAGACTTGTAGTTTTCTGCATCAGACAGAAGAGATAAAACACCAGCCAATTTGGGAGGAAACACAAACATTCTGATAGTTGGTCTCTATGTCCTCCAAGTAATTTAAACTAATCCAGGAGATTGCATAATCTTGATTTACATAATAGTTATTTAGCTCTTGTACAAGGTCATTGTCACCTCAACCAGAAGCAGAATAACTTCACAAAATATAGAAATCAGCATTCACCACAAGGAAACATTTCCACTACACTTTGGGGAAAAACAGCTAATTTCACATTACATACAAATGCAGCATTCCCTTTACAAAGCCTCAATATTCTCTACAATATGGCATGAAAGTAACAAAAATAAAATGCTGGTAATACTCAGATTGGACAGTATCTGGTAGGAAGAAAGAGTTAACATCTCAGATCAACAAGATGACAAAAAGACAAAATGGTTTGCTTTGTTTTGGCGTTGTCTTTAGAATGCAACCTACAGCAGCTTGGATACAGAGTTTCAGCTGCAGTAGTGAAAGCAATGACCTTAAAATAATTTAGCAAACAAATAAATGCTTAAATGGTGGTGCTTCAGAATTTTCAATCATTCATAATTCTTTCATGAAGGAAAATTTGAGAGTTTTTTTTAAAAAATGGGACTTTGAAGTACAAAAGCAACAGCAGAGATCAAATGACATGGGGACTTGTAGAAACCACAAGAAATAGGACAAATCAGATCAATACGAAATGTTTTAGTTTACTACATGTGTAGTTTATACAAATATACAAAGAGAACTTTGGTTTACAATGTGTGTGCATGAGTGAGGACGAGGTCTTAGTTCACGGTTACACCACTGGTTTGCTATCTACATGTACACTGCCATTTATGTTTTCTCCCCTGCTGTTAACCACAATGAGTAATTTCTTAACAGTCATGCAGTTGCACAGGAAGGTTACATTACAACAACTTAACATTTCAATTTACTCACTAGCAAAATTATTCAAGTCCAAGTAAAACACTGCTAAGGTACTTAAAACTGTTGACAAATAACATTTTTATTTTTAGTAGGGAGTGAATCCTGTTGTAGTTGATGGAGTGAGAGATATCCATACGAGAGAATATAGTGTGGATGAACATCCCACTCCAGGTGTAAAACATGCTAAGTATACAACAGAGCTCACTTGCTTTGGTTTTCGTAATGTTTTACAGCCTCTACTTCAAAGAAATATCCTTAATTGTACAAGCATTTTCTAGTTCCTTTGTGCACGACCTCCGGAGGAAGACTAAAATCAAGTAAACACATTTCAGCCACTGAAGTTGTCATCCACAGAACTGCATGAATAGTAATTCATGGTAAATTAGAATTCATTTGCATGCTTAAATTATTTTAAATTCTTAAAAATAGCCCAAGCTAAATTTTATTCAGGATTGTTACATGGTATAAAGAGACAAGTGGCACACTTCTCTCTGGCCTGGTTTCAAATTCAGAGCTATAAAGTGACAATACAATAATTCTCAGAACCATCCAGCTTTTATCCCTCAAATTGGCATTGAACATTTGGGGAAAGAGGATGAGAAAGAAATCAGGATTACCAGATGCAGTTAATGTTTGGATTACCAACCTCACATAATTGTACTTTTGCTTCCAAGTCAGAAATTTGCAGTTTCTAAGGACTTGAGCACATTCCAAGCTGGTACGTCATTTCTGTTTTGTCAGAGATACATCCTTACAGTTGTGATACTAAGTAAAGCCCTCAAGATCAGATCAGGTAGGTGTAAAGGATCACAGTGTACTACTTGAAAAGCAGGTTCTGTCAAACTGTGGCCAATGTTTTTAACTTCCTCCAAAATGCCAACAATGATTTTTGTGCCATTTGGAATTTGTTGTGTGTAATTGGTCATTAGATTTGCCCATGAGTGTACATCCCATGAGGAATTCATTGGGCCAATGCATGTTGGGATGGGTAGAGTACATTCAAGTGGCATGCTTAAATGCAAGTTTCTCTTGCCTTGCAAGGTCATGCTGCCGGTGTTTCTACAGCCTTCATTCTCATGTGATAATGCAAATATAGAGGGGCCCTTTCTACCCCTACCCTCAGAAGCAACACTTATAACCAGAAGTAATATTCATTTACTTAGTCATAGGAGAAAAAGATTAATGGAAAAAACCAAGGTAAGTGCTTTTGGACTGTAATGTGTGTGACTTAAAAAAATACTTACATTAATCCATAAGGTTGAATGTTTAATTTTCCAGTAGGAAACAGAATATGGTCATTATAGGCATCCTCCAGTCCTTGCAGCTGTAGTAATGCCAATTGGACCTGATAAATTTAAAGCAGATATTCATTTCAACAACCTCAGTCATACATTCTTGGTCTCTATGGGAATAATCTCTACCACACACAACTTGAACACAACTTTCAATTTTAACATTTGAACCAAACAACAGAGGCAAAGCTATTCAGTTTGCTCATATCTCCAAAACCAACTGATACTCCTCAAAGTCACAATCTAGAGGCAGGAAATCTGAAATAAAAATATTCTTCCACTGAATTTGGTTAAATGGGAAGATTAAGGCAGATTTGGAAAGTGAACTCTAGTTTTCTAGTTAACATATTCATGAGTCAGCCAGCGAGCCACCCATTTATTTTGTTCATTATACAATAGAGTTGAAGATCTGAGCATAATACAACTACTGTAAGCCTTTTAACTGAAATGCATACTACCAGATTAGACTCAATTTTAATTATCCATCTGCCAACATACAAGTTCAGAAAGGAGAGATGATCTGGAAAGTCAAATATATAATGTATACACAAACTTCATTCTAAATGCAACTCAGCCAAATGCTGCTGACATTTTGGAGACAACTTTAAAAAAAAGAATCTCTTTAAGGAGGGAGATGGGTCTAATTTCCACACATTGCCCCACTCACTCACTTCATAAATAGCAGTGTCACTTGGCACCATAGAACCAAGACATGAACAGGTTAATCAAGCTGAGCAGTACTAAGAAAGTTAATTAACCATATTGTGGAAGGAAAAAAATATTTTGGGGAATTAAAAAAACTCAGTTAAATGCTTTCATGAAGCAGCCTAGGTCAACTGCTGACATTTCTGCCTGTGGAAAAGCCTACGCATTAATGAATCTGCTTTCCAGTTTGTCAAATAGGGAAGTTACTGACATAACTAAAAGTGCAAACTCCAAGGTTAAATCCTGCATTTACTCAGAGCACAATGCAACACGGTAGTTTCTATATTACGTTATACTAAGAACTTGGAGAACACTTGCCCTTTGGACCCAAGATATGTGGTAAATAAGAAAGATATCTGACATAAGAAACTTAACATGAAACCATAAAATGCTGGAAATATTCAACAGGTAGCACCCGTGAAACTTTTCTCAAGCAGAAAGAGATTGGAAATGTAAAGCGAGTACAGTGAGGAATGGGAGGGAAAAGTGAAGGCGGCAGCATGGACGAAATAATAAAAGAGATGGTGGTGCAAGGCAGAAATGTTACAAGGAGCAAAAATGATGCAGCAAATGTCAACAAAAGAACCATAACCAGGAAATAGACAAATTGTTAACTTATATATGCAGACCTCTTTCCAACCCGCATTGAAGAGTCAATCCCATTATCTTGGTTTCTCAATGAGAATCACCTGCTCTTGCAACGATACCTTACTCAGTAGCCCTTCTGAAAGGGCTTCCTTTTCCCTCAAGCAAGATGTCCTTGCATCATGGTGACAGCTCCCTCAACCATTTCTGTACCATTTTCTGCATTTATTCCTTCACCCTCTCTCATTCCTCCTTTGTCCTTGCTCTCCACGTCATCAGAAAATAGTCGATTATTTCTGCTTTATCCAGCAGGGTGACACTACTAATCACATTTTCCCTATCTTTCTATCCTCTCAAAAGACCATTCCCTTCACCACTTCCTGGCCCACTTTTCAATTGCCTGATTACCCTCAGAGAAGAATTGAATAAAAACCGATGCAAAACTTGCCTTTTTACCTCCACCTTTTCCACCATCCAGAACTACAAACAAACTTCCAGTGGAAACAGTGTTTTGCTTTGACTCCTTTTGACTTGCTGAGACTATTCAAGACAGTCTCAGTGACATTGGGAAGATGAAATGTAGATCTATTGATCATGTTGCCAAGTGGTCACTGGCGTTGTAATTCACTGAATCAAACCCACCTCCCCACCCCGGACTCCAACAATGTTCTGATGCAGTTGAGCTCAAAGCAAAACTATTAAACAGCATCTTTTCTTTTGATTAAACAGACTGCAGTTTTCTGGCCAACAGTGAGTAATAATTTCAAATCATAACGACTGCTCCCAAGATTACTGAACCAGCCAGAGGTTTAGCTGTTATCATCACAGGTCTTTGTGGTCCACTTTTAAAAGGACTGACATAATCTTGAAAATTTTCAATCTATTAGAAAAGTGACAACATGGAATTGTAAAGGTAGGTCATACCTTATGAACATCTTTGAAATTTCTGACTAAATATCTGTAACTGTTTTGTTTTGGACTTCCAGAAGACAATTGATAAGTTTCTCCATAGGAGACTGTTAGAGCTTAAACCCATGCAGTTAAAGTCAAAGTCAAATTAAGAACAGAGCTGGGATAATAGAAGTGCACCTGAATTGGCAGGATTTGAATATCAGGGGCCTGTGTTGAAAGTTCAATTATAATTGGATACAAAGCATCTTATTGAAGGCTGCAAATGGAATGTGTAGGTGACATTGTAATGTTATACTTCCATCTACAGGCCTACAATAGAAGTATTGCTTTACAAATGGTTTATAGGATGCAATTTCTACCGTTTAACATCTCTAAATATTCACTTCACCTCACACATGCTGATCAATGAAAAATTTTAACTTGTTAAGAATGGGAATTCATTAAAAAACTGGTCATCAAACTTCTTAAAATAGAGCAGACGGCCCAAGGTTGTACTTGCATCTTCCTTTTTTGTTTAAAGGAATATAACATTATTGCCAAATGAACACATTGATTTAGGGCAGATAAGATGCATATTGTTGACTTGGGCTTTATTTTCTTAAGTGGGTAATTATATAGAGTTTTCAATGGTATAAAGCCATCGATAATTTTTCTGCCTCCACAACCTTAATTTTGTACAATCCTGAAACTTCAAACTGTTAAAAATACTTAATATAATTAATTTTATGTAAAAAAACATTAAAATATCAAATTCTGCCAAGTCTTGTTAACCAAATGACCAAAATGACCGACTGTAACTCAATCTTAGTACAAGGAATTGTAAGATCATCCTCTCTGGATAGCTAAGTGTACATTTTAAATGTGGAAAAGCATGTAATAGAGCTCCAAAGAGAGTAGAAATCCAGGTAGAAACATGGGATTAGGAGCATACTATTTAGTCTCTCACCTATTCTTTCATTCTGTAGAATCATTGCTGATCTGTGAACTAAAGCTAGAGGCCTGTCCTTTTCCAATACTCTTAATTCCTTCCATTAATAAAACACCATCAGATTTAAGTTTTAAAAATGACCTTGTGTAAACTGCCATTTGCAGAGGAGAGTTCTAAATTTCTACTACCCTTTGAGTTTTCTAATTCAAAAGATTGGCCCAAATATTTGAACTACACCCTCTTCCTACTTTATTGTAGTGTTCAATCAGCAGAAACAGGTTACACTGGAGAAACTATTAGCTGTCCTTTTTGTTTTGAAAACACTGATCAAGTTACTCCTTAATCTTCCAAAATACACAAATGCAGCACTGGTTTGCGTAACATCTGCTTGTAACTCGACCTTTGCAGTCCAAGCAGCATTCTGGTAAATTAAACCGAATTCCGAATGGTTCAACTATAGTCCTGTACTATATTACTATACAATGGGGTAGATAACATCTAGTGTGCAATTTCTAGGTCAGCATTTCACTGACTTTTTTGATTATGTTGTGCGACTTTAGATGACATTTTGATGATCTGTATAAATGGACCCCAAAGTCTCTCCAGACCTCCATTGCTTCTAACATATATTTGGAAGGTACAATTTGTCGACAATGAAATGCATTTCATTGCTGTAGTATTGCGTGAACACGCAGGATTAACACATATAAAACAGAAAATAACATGGGTAACACAACTAGATAAATTGGTCAACCCTATACCCGACTGTAATGGTAACCAAAGCCATGAACGCAACTTGGCAGTTAACAGCTGAAATATTGAGACAATCACACGAGTGGTTCATCCAATTCCGCACAATTAACAATGCAGAGCCAGCAATGAGTTGTCTGCAACAGTGCAGTTTTGCAGATATGTAATTTGCAGATTTTAAACTCTGCATTGCCACTGCATGCCCTTTGTGTGTTCAAAAAATTATTGTGAATGCTGGAAATCTGACATCTGAACAGAAAATGGTGGAAGTACACAGGCAGTACTAATGAACAGAAAAACAGATTTAAGGTTTCAGGTCAATCACTTCGTCTGAAGGCTCATTGACCTCAGTTCACTCCATTTTTCTCTGTACAGATGCTGGCCACCCTCACGGGTGTTGTGTTCAGACTCATTGCCCTCTCATTTTCTTATAATCCAAAATCAGAAATTTGCTAAATTTGTTCTTATTTTGGAAGGCTTTTCTCTGCTTGTACTGCTTTCTGCAGCAGTTCTAGAAATGTCATACGTTATTAATGAATAGCACAAAACCATTACCAATGATCCAAGTTGGGACCAATTGAGAAGATAAAAGGCAGAAAAGTAGGAACGAAAACAATGGTGGAAATAGCCAGTATATCAGGAAGCATTCGTGGAGAGAAAGACAGAGTTAATGTTTCCGATCAATGACTTTTTAAAATCAGAAATAGGGGTTGAATTAACTATATTTTAAGCAGCTATAACCATACAGTAGTATTCTATGGTAGTTATTAACTGTGTATGTAATTATAACACCAGCATGCAGTGGTCATTAATTGTTAAGATTTAAAATGTCTTTGGTACCTAGCGTTGATCTTACCTGATGCCAATATGCTTTATGGTCTTTGTTTGCTAGCGGAATTTCTGCCAGGTTTTCTTCTACCCATGCCAGATTAGTCTCGATGTAGTTTTTAAGCTTGTCACAGTAGGCTGTCTGATATTTAAAGGGTCCACAGTAGCGAAATAATGTATTCATCCAATGCATATAAATATACTGGAAAACAATTAAAATGTAACAAGGAAACTCTTCTGTTTTAAATTGTGAGCAACCATTACCGAACCAGGAAGCAGAATTTAACCAAGTCCTGTTCACTCATCACTTTGGTTACAGGTTGACTTACATTAACTTATGATTTAGCAACATCTCCACTTTACAATTCTTAACATTTTCAAACTTCATCCAGTTTCTACATGTCTCTGTTATTTCCTCCACAAATTCCCAAGGTGCAGTCTCCAAGTCTGGCTGCTCGATCATCCCCACTTGCTGCAGACAAGTTTCCCAAGTATCTGACACCAGGAATGCTCTGCATAAAATCCTCAGCTTCTCTGTTGTTCTTTCAAACATTAAGAAGCTACTTCTTTGGCCAAACTTTTGGTCACAATAACTAACATGGTTTAGTTCAAATTTTGACATCCTTGAGTTGTTTTACTACTTTAAAGGTGCTTTATAAATGCAAGCTGTGATTGCAGTGGCACAAAATGCAAATTAATCTGCGTGCACAAGTTTAAAAGAATAATATCTATTATTGTAATTGCTGATGTTTCCAAAATTGTAGATGCTATAAGATGTTGTTAGAAAACCAATGTTGCTTTTATTGAAATCATTCTTAGGCAATCCCTTGGGATTTATGGCAATTTCCTTCCATTTTGTGGTTCTATGGGCACCAAGGTGACAGATGAGGCCAATGTGGGAATTGGAGACTCTTGTGCAGAAGACGCAGGATGTGTCTGCTGTGGCAGGCAAGCAGATAGTTTGTAAGATGATGTGTTCCATCTGCCAATTCTGCAGGGAAGCCATGTACATGATTTTAAACTCGAGCCAGGTTTCAACTTCTGTGATTCCAAACCCCACACTGCAGTTTGGAAAGCAACTCTTCAGAGTGGACAGTTGAAGAGGACCCTACCAATGACATTTCCTATGACTGACATCTGGGAGACCCCTCTGCAGTTACCTCAGCTGGACATCTCCTTTCTTGGTTAGTCATGATTATAGCACCTGAGGTCCCTGGTATATCCTCCTTTGCTCTGACGTCGACGAAGAACATGTGGAATTGTGACGGGTCTTCACCGCCAGGTTTTGGTCTTCAGCGGGGATACCTCCTCTCCAGGTGTCTTGTTGATTTTTAATTGGAATAACACTTTTTTGATGTGGTCAGGAGTGGCAGCAAGACTGGATCACATATGCTGTAGTGGGATGTACTCACATCAAAGTCAGGTAGTAGAGGAGGTCTTCAACACCCACTAGAAAAAAACCTCAGTTGCTTCTGACCTTGATAAGTTCCCTTCCATTCTCAGCTCTCAGTGAGTGTCTGGGCTATAGGTGTCCTTGACACTGCTAAAGAAGCCATACATGTCATGGCTGTCAGCACCAAGCCTCCTGCACGCTTTCCATCCACCAACTGTTCCTTACAAGTTTTCTGCTGGACCTCTACTGTTTAAACATACCACAACTATCATTTATATAAAAGCAATCTGCAAAACCTTCAGTCAAAAGTATTCTAGCACCTGTTGCCAAATTGATGTTTTTGGTACATTGCACCATATTGGGATACCTTTGTGGTTTCATCAACTTACAAGAATGGGCAGCCATGCAGATTCAATGGACTGAATGACCTCCCATATTCCATGAAAACATGAAATAAAATATAAAATTATGAGTTTACTTCCTCTCATGCCTGCAGTTACCCTATATGCATCGTCTCCTTTCAAGATGAGTTACCTGGGATAAGTTAATTGTGATATCAACTAAAATATCTCTTTAGCATTCTCATTTTCCAGAAATGAGCCAAGATGGTTGTACATTGGTTATTTCATATTCATTGATATACTAATAATTTTTTTTGTCATTACAACTCTTGAAGCACTTCTTAATATTTTTTAACACCCTTTTCTTCCACAGTGAACTAGGATCTCAGAGTAATGAGTAAAGCTTACTGGCCGTGTGACCTCAGCTTCCACCACTCCTGCAGCATAAGCCTGAATACTATCATCATATGTTCCATTTGTAGTAAGCTCAAGGTAGGACCAGCTACAGAGAACAGAAAATGTAAAGTAATTAGAAGTTAAATACATAGAATAAAAACAAAAAAAAAATGAATGGGCCAACAGATTCTAAGTTGCAAGAAGGGCAAAAAATTTAAATCTACCAGTTTTCAGAAAGGTAAACCCATGTCCCTAACGTTAGGGGTTGGACATATGCGTGCATCCTTAACTTGTTATATACATTTATTTACAGGGAAGGAAAATATGCAAACAGGCACAGTTAATTTCTGATAAATTGCCAGTCCTCCTCACCCCAATTACTTCCTTACCCCCTCCATCCCTCTTCCCCTACCCTTCCCACTGTCCAGCTTCCCCAACCCTTTTTCCTTCTTGTCCTCTTCCCCAAACCCCCTACCCATCTCCTCCAGCCTCCACTCCCCTCTCTCCCCTCCGACCGTACCCTGTGGCTTTGATGTTGTCTGTGAAGTTGGCCCACGCCACCCCATCTCGCCGCAGCCCCTGCACCACCTTCAGCCACCCACTGCGTTTATCCAGCACCACCGAGCGGTACAGCGTCTCAGGGGCCGCCAATGGCACCACCGCCGCCGCCACCAGCAGCAGCAGCGACAACCGGAGCCGGTGACGAGCAGCCGGTCGCCAGAGGGACCGGTATGGGAGATGGGAACAGGGTCCCTCAGGCCGCTGAGACGCCGCCATGTTGCTCCCAGCTCGTATCACGTGACCGAAAGCAGCTGCTGAGCCGGCGCGAATGATTGACAGACGGACCGTGCCAGGCCCTGTGGGTCGGAGTCCAGCTCCCCGCTGCACTGCCACGATGTAGTCATTTCACAGTCTGCACTGTGTATTTTGTCTGTACGTGCAGGTGAATGAATGTTTGCATGTCGTGTTTTCATGGAACGTTTTGGCAGCGCCATATGTTACATTTCAAGTAAGGTCTACGATTGTCTTCGTGGATGCTGTCTGATTTCATTGATTGGAAATTCATTGGACTCTTAAAACCATGCCTGCTTTAATGCGTGATGTTTTCACGTTGGACAGGGTCGCAGATGGAAGTGTAAACTGAGTCTATGTTTTTCTTTCTGATCCTGTGCGTTAATTGGAAGTGAACTGATTTGAATAGGGGGAGGGCGAGGAGGTCATGAGCTGTACTGAAGGGTTCTTAGTGGGATTTTTTTTGGAGCGTGAAGTGGGTTGGTTGTTGTATTGGTAAGTGCTCCCGTTCTTTTCAAGGAGGTGGAAATATGGTTACTTATGGAGTATATACTGGTTAAGGGATAGAACTGTACTGATTTTATACGTGTATATGATTAATGATATGGAACTACCAGTTTACATTTTCCTTTACATGTATTTTCTTCCTGGTGTAGATGCTGAGGTCCGAACCGAGCTGTAACCTGGTTGTATTTTCTCTATGCGTCGCCTGAGCAAATTGAACAAGTCAGCTGTTTCTAAATCCGCGATGGAAACGTTCTGAGTTCATTTATGTTACGATAACAAGCTCTTCTTGAACGATTTCCTAATCTTTTAAGAATAATCATTACAGAGTGGTAACTGTAAATTGAAAATGCATTGACTCTTGTTCTTTCTCTAGACTGAATGACAGTCATGAAGACAGCTGACGCTGCTGTGATCTGCTGGCTTCTCTGGTTCCAGACTGCCGAGTGTCATACACGCGAGCCCCTGCGGGCGGCTGAATCACATCCCCCTGCAAATGTTGCTGGAATAACTGAGCCTCATTCGTCTGGAAGCATTTTTAATGCAAGCTCGCTTAGTCTGCTTCAAGAGACTTGTCGGTCAATAGAGGTATTTCCTGTACAAGCTGACCAAAATGTTTTTATAGTAATCTTGTATAACCTGAAGTATTGCTTTTAAGATCATCTTTTTGCACTCTTTTTGTAATGAGTTAACTTCCTGAGTTAAAGGGCTACCATAATCTAGCTTTCTTTCTCTCCGTTCTGATTTCTGACCTAACTAAAGTTGGAAATTAGTTTTGATTTGTTACAATTGATTGTGTGATCCTTTTTGAACATTCTACCTTAACATAAAGGTCTGTCCTTCCCTTCATTGCTACTGCAGTAATTATGGTTGGTAGAGTTTTTCCTGAATTAGAAAGATCATAAGACTGGCACTTCAGTGCAGCAGTGGGAATGTGCTATTGTTGATATGCTAAACTGTCTCTGGCGTGGAGGCAAGATGCACTGCCTGGGCCGGTGGTGGAGGCAGATATGTTAGCCAAATTCAAGAGATTACTAGATAGGCATATGGAGGAATTTAAAATAGAGGCTTATGTGGGAGCAAGGGGTTAGATAGTCTTAGGTGAAGTTTAAAGATCGGCACAACATTGTGGGCCGAAGGGTCTGTATTATGCTGTACTGTTCTATGAGCAGAAAGTGCTATTTGCAGAGCAGAGGAGTGTCCTGCCCAATGTTTATGGTAGTCAACCTTGGCTTCTTGCCATGTTGATGTCGTGTAAGATTTGATCTTGGGGGTTGGGTGAATGATTTGATCTGATGCATTACTTAAACTTAGTTTTATTAATTCTCACAATTAATAACTCAGGCATTTGTTAGAACTAAGAATGGATATTGAACCATGTTATCTAATGCCAATAGTGGGTAGAGAGCAGTATGCCAATGATGTTTATAAAGATCTGAATTTGTAAATGTATCCTAGTTGAATAGTGGCAAAACACTTTTTCTTGGTCAGGAAGCTGGTTGCAGTTTGTACAAATGTCGTAGATTGTTTATTTCTTGAATACCATAAATATTCCAAATTTCACCACAAAGTCAGCTAAATTATAGATGACTTGTATTTTCTTGAAGTAATTAGATAAACTGGTAAGTCTGGTTTGTGAGAATGTTGTTGTCGGCAGCTGGCCATCTGTCTGCAAATATGTTTTGTCAGTTGCTAAGCAGCAGCTATGTTCCCACAATCTATCTACTATAACTGTAGCAGCAGTTTAAAAATTAGTTTTCCTGTAATCTATCTTCCTACCATTATTTTGGCTGGCTGAACTTTGCAGATTCAAGATGTTACTTTGCACTGGTTGCACAGTT
>JARFYF010000046.1:16170780-16192805 GCA_030265395.1 Rhina ancylostomus
TACCATTTAATGTTTCTTGCTTTCCATAACTTGTATCGAGCCAAGCTAATGCTTTGTAGTGAAAAACATTTAATAACCTCCCTGAGTGAGATATGACTTCTGCTCTTTGAACATGTTTGGTCTAGGTAATTGTTGGGTATATACCACCATGCTCATCTCCAAATAAAAGCTTAGTTATCAGTTGCTGTCTAATAGTTTTAATAATATTCCACCTCCTTGTCCAGCACAGATTGCTGATGGTGCTTGGAATCCCAAGTAAAATGATGGCTGTAGCTGAATCTAAAAACATTTAGAAAATGCTACCCCACCCAGATTCTTTCTTTTCTGACCTTGCTCTCATTTTCTCAGGTGCTTCTCTCCCTCCTTCACTTCTACCAATGCTGATTCCAGTGTCCAGCAGCTTTCCATTATGCTTAGCTAGGGAGCAACAGTGTACGTTATAAAATCTCTCAATTTCAATACAAGATTAAATCATGTAACCAGCACCAGCCTGTATGAGCTCTGGAGCACTGCTTGAACAGCTTTGTCTAAGCTGATTATTGTCCTGCTAATAGTCCCAATTCTAGATTTTCCCCAGTAGGGTAGATTGTGAAAACATTTTCCCTGTCAAGCCCTCTTAATCATGTTCTACCATTGGCCATCAAATCACTACACATTCAAAAGGCAACTCACGCCATTGTGTATCAGTATGCTGCACCATAATGCTTATAAATGGGTGCATATTGAAAACCAAGTGGATATCTATTTTAAAATCTATATCCCAAGGTCCCTCCTAGGAGCATTGTAAAACAAAATTTGACACTGAGTATTGAGGAGGGATGGGGGAACATTGACCAAGCTTTTTCAGGAACTTCTAAAAGGAGGGATATAAGGTAGAGGGACAAATTCCAGTTGGAAACTCTGGATTGTAAGGGAGTTGGCTGGTTAAGGCATAGTTGCTAATGGTGGAGTGTTTAAATGAGAGTATGTAATGTATGAAACTCAGTTGAGCTTTAGAGGCCTGATTTTAAACCAGATGGATTTCCTGCTAATGGAAATGAGGAGACTGACCTGAAAACTTTGTTTTAGAGCACTTTTATTTCTAATTACTTTGAAATCTAACTTACAAATTCAACTTAATTGCAGTAAAATACAGCATTTAATTACAATACCAAATTTTGAAAGGATGAAGTATAAATAAATGGAAAATAGGCAGCATACTTTCTTAAATATTCTAGAATCCTGAAGTTAAAACTGTTAATGGCTGAAAGGTAATAATTAATATTTTGCACATCCACTTGAAACAATCATGCTTCCTGGCAGCTTCTACCTACCAGAAGCTCTTAACCAGTTCTTTCTTACATATGCAGTGCTACTCCAAATTCACACAACGTACTTGAATAAAACTCGGTGCGGGATTGAACTGTTACATTAATGCAAATGCTATCCAACGGAAGCAGATTTATGGCTGTTGCCTGGTTTTATGTAAATTTGGGAAAACCAGAATCCAGGTTACAAATTTAATCCTGGGATCTTGAGTCAAGTAATGTGAGAGTAATTTTTTTTGACCTACTTTGTTGTATTCAGAACACACTCTGGATGCATTTTGGCAGTTTAGGAGAATATTTGGTTACCACTACTGTCAGATTTCCACTGTGAAATGGAAAATTATGCACATAATGAGAATTAAACTGAAACAAGTTTTTTGTTTCATGACTTTACAACATGTAGAATTTGGAATGTAAGCAGAAACTGAAGAGAAATGATTTAGTAGAAACATTCTACAGATATGATTAAAGATGATTCAAATCAACTTTTTCCCCCTTTGCCACTACAATTGGTAACAACTCCCTGATTCCTCTACAAATGTTAGTATATTAAATGATTAGCCCATGAATAATATTGTTTTCTAGTGTCATGCATGAACAAGCTTATTAATTCTGAATACCTGAGAAGAGCTCTATTTTACAAAAATAAATTATTAAAATCGCTTTATGCGTAAAATTAGTACATTTGCTCCTTTGTTTTATTACAAAAACACAATTTGGTGAACATTGGAAATTGAAATAATGCAGGCAACAGTTAGGTCAGGTAGCTTGAGTTAGGTTAAGTAAAACAAAGTTTGTTTCAGATAGATGGTCTGAAAGATCATCAACCTGAAACATTAACTCATTGTCTCACTTTTACTAGATGTAAATAATTCAACATTCCAGTGGTTGGTCTGTCATTATTTTGAATAATACATTAAAAGTAAATGAACTATATAAAGTCAAATGCTGCCAAATGATGTACATTCGGAGCTGCCTTTCTGCTGTTGCATCAAATGCCATTAGTTATACTATCACTAAATTAATGTAGTGTTTTAATAGTTGACCCATACATCTTTTGAACATTATCCAGATCTATTAGCAAAAAAAAAGCATGTTTTAGGAATCAATAACATTATTCCACAATACAAAAAAATAAAGAAAATATACCCAAGCTAAACTCTAAAAATATTTAAATGAATTTAAGCAAGATACTTTGGTACATTTAATTTTAGAACTGGCTGTATAGTAAAAGTTGTTTTAAAAAATATTGCAAATAATACATTCAACTCTTCACATGAGAACTGCTTCATTAATTGTTATCATTAAACTATACTAAATATTTAACTGCTTAGTATGTACAACCCTAACTGAGCAATTTTAAGAATAAACCAGAGACTGAAAATTATTAGAATCGTGCTTTTTAGTTTAGTGCAGGGCTAGCCCTCCAGACCTTGGGCCAAATCTTGAGAGGCCTCTTTCTTTCTTTGCAAAGAAAGAATTGCCTCCCAATGGAAATTCAGACTATGGAAGTAAGCAATTATTTAATTAAATATAAACCATATACATTTACTGTCCAAACTTTAAATATTTAACCAAAATTTCAAGTTGTAATATGAGGTGGAACTGATGAGCTGAATCCTTCAAGTGACAATACACAATGCTACCTTGGGACTACTAACATAGCTAAGTACTTGGTTGATAGCTACTGGTTAATAGTTTAATATTTAAAAATCCACTGATGTCCATGACACATGCATATCACTACAAAACTTTAGAAAGATGTTTAAAGCAGTGTTTATCATATGCTAGAAAAACTATGAGGGTAGTTTTAAATTTGTAAAATAAATGTTCCTATTACAACACAATTTCATTTTTTTTAAAGAATAAGTTTATATGAATGGGAATAGACAAATTAGGCAGACAGAAACTGTCTGTTCCCATTAGTGGAGTGATCAAGAACTTTGAAAGTGATTGTCAAATGTGACATGAAGATTTTACACAGTGGAAGATTGGAATCTGGAATGCAATACTGGGATTATATGATTCAAAAGGGAATTGACAAATATCATAAAGGGAAAATATTTGCAGGGCCATGGGGAATAAGGCAGAGGAGTGGGACAAATTAGGCCACTCTTGCACAGAGTCAGCATAGACTCTGTGAACTAGATAGTCAACACAAGAGACTACAGATGCTGGAATCTGGGGCAAAAAACAAACTGCTGGAGGAACTCAGCAGGCCAGGCAGCATCTGTGGAGGGAAAGGAATGGTCAATGTTTCAAGTTGAGACCCTGTATGAGGACTGCGAATGTAGAGGGAGGCAAGTCGGTATAAAGGGGAGAGGGGCAGAGGTGAGGCAGGGGCTGGCACGTGATGTGTGGAGTGAGGGATGGTAGGTAGATGGAGCCACATGGGGGAGGGATAGAGTTGGGAGATGTAAGCTAGGGGTAATGGGTGGAAAGAGACGAGAGAAAAAGGGCAGGCCGGAGGGTGATGAGTGGAGGCACAAGAGCTGTGAATACTAAATGGTCACCTTCCCTTCTGAAACTGTGAAGTTATTCTTGGAAGATGCTCTTTTAATTTTTTTTAACCTTTGTTGCCATATAGCAGGAGTATAATTACAAGTAGCAGTGGATGCATCTGTCCACAAAACATTTAGTAAATAAATTATACCAATGACATTTTAAAAAGATACTTTTATCTCTGCAATTAAGATTTATTTAACATTATTATTTTGCATCAGAAACCTAACATCTAAATGACTAAATTAATATGCAGACAATAAATTTGAATCCATAATTCCTGATTTGCAAATGATATTATAGACTCGCCCTACCTACCATTAAATGCCACTTGATTTTTATGTTAAAACTGACAATGCTGTGTGAATCAAGTTGGAGACCATAAGAGCAGAGTTAGGCCATTCGGCCCATGAGTCTGCTCTGCTATTCAATCATGGCCGATTTATTTTTCCCTCAACCCCATCCTCCTGCCTTCTCCCTGTAACCTTTGACACCCTTACTAGTCAAGAACCTATCAAGCTCCGCTTTAAATATACCCAATGACTTGGCCTCCACAGCTGTCTGTGGCAATGAATTTCACAGATTTACCACCCTCTGGCTAAAGAAATTCCTCTTCATCTCTGTTATAAAGGGTCATCCTTTTATTCTGAGGCTGTTCCCTCTGGTCCTAGACTCTCCCACCACTGGAAACTTCCTCTCCATGTCCAGTCTATCCTGTAGATGGATGTAGGTACTCTATCTTGAGTAATTGCTGCATACATCTAATTTATATCTATGTTTTGAATTGATAAACTGAATTAATTTCTTGTTGAACTTAATCACACACAATTCTCCTTGCTGATAGTTACCAACACATGGAATTGAATTCAGTTATATACTATCTATTGAATTTGCTGTCTTTTTAGCAATTAAAAAAAATGTAACTAGTGCACCACTACATGAACAATTTCTCACCAAATTATAGTCAAAAAAGAAAAATGTCAAAATCTTTATCATCACATTATGTCTAAATTTTGGGGTCACAAATAAATAATAAAATATGACATTTTTCCTGGTCATTTTCAGACTCAGCACAATCTGCACTTGTCATGAAATCCTCCCCCAGTCATTAGGTAATTCAAGGGAGAAAATTCTGTGCATTACTACTCAATCTCCAAATCAAACAAAAGTCTGGAAGACCATTTCATTCCTATAATGCTTTAATTTGACTGTAGCTTGCTGCTCCATGAAGATTCTGCCCCTCACTTGCCTTCAAATTGACCTGTGGAATATCTGATCGTCCTTTATATTTTTACTTCATTAGACAAATCTGCAAAAGGTTTACACTACTCAATGTGAAAGGCCTTGTATCACTCCTCTCAAATGGTAAATAACCAGTTCAGGATTACCACTTTATCATTGATTACACTTTTAGTAGCTGGAAATGGCACTTTGTACCCAAATGAAAATCTTAACTGGGTTACTCCTGTAAGTTTCAATAACACATAACAACATTATAAACATGAAAACAATAATTAAAGAAGTATTTCTCTAGGTTTCAGTAAAATAATTCTTTGGAATGGTAAATCTGATCAACTAATGGAAAACAAGTGAATTAGAAACAAATATTCAATTTTTGCATACACAGAATTTTGCAAAAACACTGTGTTACAATCAGAGGAGCACTGCAAATTGAAAACCAGTATAATGTGCAGCACCAAGCAGGCTTGAATTTAATGGAAAATTATAGAACAATTAAACAAAAATGAATTGAATATCAATACCATAGAACTTCGAGCAAATAATACAAATTGAATCTTTAGTATATATCCCCGAATGCAGTGGCAACAGCACCTGAAATCACTGCTGTTCGATACTAAGGTTAGGATAATGTTCCATTTACGGATTCATCTAGGTCCCTGTATTTAATACTATGGTTTACAAGTAGAAGTGACCCTGAGAATTAGATTTTCTCAGGCAAGAAAGAATGATTCTTTCAGTACAGATTAAAGACAGATAGTGAAAATTGACGCGATAAAAATAACACTGGTTGTGGAGGTTTGATATTAAAATATTGTGATCAGCTTTCCACAGAGTATGCTATAAGATCAGGTATGAAATAAAACTGCTAAAGGTAAATATTAATGAAACTTAAAATAAACTTAACAGTATATATCCTCTGACAAATATAACTTACCACAGATGAAAGTGATCAGATCAGAATTTCTGTGTAATGTGGCTACTATACCCCCAGCAGTCTAGCCCCTTCCAGAAATCGGGATTCTGCCAACACAGTAGGTCTTCTAAATGGCAACTCATCCCCAAGTGCATACGTGCAAAACACCAGATACAAAGTAATACTGAATAATTATTGCATAGAGGACAAGTTAGTTATATTTCTAAGTTACAGTCTGAGATCGCTGTCGTACTTCTGCAGAAGGCAGGTGAGTGCTGGAATTCAAAATACATTCCAGTGGCTGGTCATGCTGTATTTGATTTACTTGAGCATGCTCTTCAAACCACTCCTGTGGAAAAAATATACATTTTATTGCTGTATATTGTATAAGAAATGAGCTACTAAAAATGTCAGCATAACTGAATTGGATGGTTCTAGCTTTTGAAAACATACAATATAATTAATGTCAGGCCTTTTTACATACAGTAGCCTTCATTAGTTCAAATTGAGTAGCAAATTGCTTATCACAGACAAATTCTAAACATTTATCCCATTAGTAGTTCCATGGACAGAATTTCCATTTATAAAGCCATTATTATCCCCTACCTCTATTAATTATGCACTCTCTTTGTTATGAAATTAACTCTTTACTGAAGAATGTTTCATAGACAATTCTACAAAATTACTTCCATCTTAAATATATTCTAACAAATCAAATAATCTGATGGATTTGTTTATGTGGCAAACATAGTATAGCTTACGGCAGTGTTAAGATTCAAATACCTGAATCTCTTCTTCATACATTTTAATACTCAGGTCACTTTTAGTTCTTAATCTTCTGCCAATAAAAACCATTTTAAGTTGCTGTAATAAAACAAGAAATTAATTAAACAAAATATTATTACAGTTTAAAATATCCCCTGGAAAAGGAAGTTTGAGGTGTTATGAAACCTCGATGTGTAGATAATGCATAGTTACAAATGTATGGTCAAAAATGGACATGGTAATTATCTTCCTCTTCTTTCTTTTGGATGCATTGAAGGTCACACAACACTCCCCGTTAAAAATTATTTAGGTAATTTGTTTCTAGGGTAAACTTCCATAAACACACACTGAATACATTGATTGGTGTCCCAAACAACTCCTGGTGGAAATTACTTTGGGCACAGCTAAAGTTGGGGCTTCATTAAGTGGTCTACTGTTGATTCAAATTAATGTCATGAAAACATAATTGGGTGAGAAATGATAATTGGGTTGTTCAAATCTTATTCCCCCAGATTATAGTATTAATTTAGACATTATGCATATCTGAGAGTCTGGAGAGTGAGCATAAGTAAACATTTTCAATTCCAAGGGAGAAGGGTATCACAGGATTTTGGCTCCCACCAGTAGGATGGATCCTGGCTCCCACCACATGCACTTCCAATAGAAACAATGTTTGTACTTAGGAACCCTGCTTTGATTTTGCTTTCATAATGGCTAACTGTAATATCTGAATTACAATTACATAAGAAATGGAAATCAAAATTCCCGTGACAATACTGCTCAATGCTTCCTGAATAAAATTTCTGAACCATTGGGGCAGTTAAAAATAAATTGTTACTGATGATCGTACAAGAAAATAATAAATACATCATCTAGAATGTTATCCATATGTAAAAACTGCCACCTAGTGATAAGAATGTACTTAAATAAATCTTGAATTTAATTTGTGTTCAGCTTTGTGAATTGTGAGTTATCATTACGTTTTATGTAACATTACTTATGTATATAAAAAAACAATCATAGCAGTACACAACCTGAAAGGGCACAGCCATTTTCAGGCTGTTTAATGGTTTAATATTCACATGAACAAAAACAAAATAATTTAGAAATATTCAACAGCTTGGGCTGCATTTATGGAGAAAAAGTTATGCTTCATTGACTTTTCAGAGTTGATTGAAAGACCATCAATCTGAAAACTAACTGTTTCTCCAAGGATGCTGCCTGACCTGAATGTTTCCAATATTTTCTTTGTTTATCTCAGATTTGTGTGTCCATAGATTTCTGTTTTTTGATGAAATAATAACAATGTCATATTTTGTGGTGATATAGTTTGTTTCCCCACACTCCACTCCCCCTTCACAGTAGATGTACAGTTTCTGACAAACTTTCCCTGGCTACCCTGAATATGCAGGACAACTGTTGCCTTATGAAGGACAGTGCTAACTTTAGTTAATAATTAGAGACAAATTGTTGAAACTTAAATGAAAAAGGAACAATGAATGAAGGAGATGTTCGTTATGTTAGGAATACATACGTCATTGTTTGCCATTCTGGATGACAATTTAAAAAGTCCAGAGATCTCAGAAGATGAAGAACCATTCTGTTTGTTGAATTCAAGAAGTCTATCAATTTCCACTTTGTCCACCTCAGTCTCGAAAACAATTCCATTTTCATCTGCAAGGACAAAAGATCAGAAAGATTATCTCAACCTGTTATGCTGGTATTTTATGCTCCAGTCACATCTCTTCCCACCTTTCCTCATCTAATGCTCTCAACATAACCTTACATTCCCTTCTCATTCTTATCTACCATCCTCTTAACTATATCCACATCTGCCTATTTATCCTGTCACGTAAGTAAAAATGTTCCTTTCAAATTCCCTTTTTAAAAATTAATTCATGAAATATTATTGTCATTGGCAAGATAAGCTTTTCCTGACTGTCCTTAATTGCACTCATCCAGAAAAGGGAAGCATATTCTGTCATATCCTGATTTATGCTCTTGAAGTTGGAAAGGCTACACATTAGTGTAGCGGGTAGTGTAACGCTATTACAGCGCCAGCAACCCGGTTCAATTCCGGCCACTGTCTGTAATGAGTTTGTACGTTTTCCCCGTGTCTGCATGGGTTTCCTCCCACATTCCAAAAGACGCACGGGTCAGGAAGTTGTGGGCATGCTAGTTGGCGCCGGAGGCATGGCGACACTTGGGGGCTGACCCCAGAACACTCTACACAAAAGATGCATTTCATTGTGTTTCAATGTACATGTGACTAATAAAGAGATCTTATATCTTATCTTTAGGAAGCCACAAAGTGTGTCAATACTGCAAAGTATCCAAACATTGACTTGCACTTGTATTCCAGGTATTTATCAATCACTTTCATTGTACTAAGTAGAATTCTCGACAGTGAAGAATGCGTTCCCTGAATACTCCCATGATATCAAGGGCACTGAAATTCTATCACTTCTCATTTAGAATCACCTTCATTGGTCATGGGGCCCAAGGCTGCAATGAGATCTTGAACCAAGTGATTGTGGTAGGAACCAAACTGTCAGCAGCCCATCGCTACCCAGCTGCTCCCAACCCAGCCCCACCAACCCTTGACCTCTCTGCTTCTGGCTTCTTATGCTGTTCTAACAAAGTTCAACAATAAGCTCACGGAATAGAACCTTGTCTTCAGGACTCAACATCAAATTCAAAAATTTCAGATAATTACCTATTCTAGTTTTGTATCTCATATTTCCAAAGTTTTTTTCTCTCCTCTGTTATTTCAGATGTCATTGGCTACAGACATATCTTTACCACCCTCTTTCAGTTGACAACATCAACATTTGTGACATTCAATCTTTCCAGATCTCCATCCTATCACAGACCATTCCTTTTATTTTCTTCAACCCTCCCCTTTCTCTATGGTAAGTTGGAAATAGAATAAGTTTTAACTTTTCACAGTTCTGAATAAAGAAAATCGACCTGAAACATTCTATTTTTATCTCCACAGATGCTGCCTAACCCTACTGAGAATTTCCAGCATTTCTGTTTTTAATTAGATGTTTGGATCATTAATGCAGACCTCTGGATTTTTATTATGTAACATCATCACAAGAAGAATATACTCATTAGATTTGATTTCTAGGTGACACACAATACCAATTTCTTAACTAAATCATATTTAAACACAAAAAAATTAGCACAAGGAATATTAAAAAACTAAACACCAAATCTCAAAGAGAAAATACAGGAGTTCAATAACAGGAGTTCAAATGGATGTATACATACCTTCCTCATCTTTATTTTTTCTACTATAGTTCATACGAAACAGAAAAGCATCCAAAATAAAGGCAACGATAATAGTTAGCACAACCTAAATAGGAAATTAAAAAAAACACACTGATAGTTATGAAAAATAAACTGTTTTAGAATAATTTAGAAATGATCTCAGTAGGCAAATTTGTCATTGTGATTCTTTCAGAATGTGATACCTTGTTTTTGTTTGAAAGTAAATATGTAAAATTGGTGACATTAGAAAATATTAAATGTCTACATCTAAAGAAGAAATTAAATTCTAAAGATATTACTTTTTTGAATAAAAATTACACAATAAATATTTTTAAGGCAGGATAAATGCTTCCTAATGTAAATTGCACATTGATAATTGCACTTAGAAGCAGGTGCAAGTGGAGTTATAGATATCAGCATTATTTACTCAATTGCAGTTCCTTTCTTTGTGATTAAGATACATTTTTCAGATTATCACAATTTTTCCTCTCTCCTTTCCCCCCATTCAACAGTAAAAAGCTACATACCCCAGTAGTTCTTTCAGTGCACAGAATATATTCCCAGGAATCACACTGCTAATGAAATCAGTGCAATGAGGGCTCATTGTTGACTTATATATAAAGAAATGCATTACTGATACCACTGCTCCCTGCTGCTGCACCAGGAACCTGGGTGTTGTGAAACTAGCATGAACCCCCACCTTCCCACTGCTGCATGCTGCTGTTCCAGGGACATGTTTAAGAACAACTTCTATTTGGACATGTTTTGGCCTTGTGCTTCAAAATACAGACTCATAGAGTCATACAGAATGAAAAGAGGCCATTCAGCCCACCATGTCCAAGCCAACCAGCAGGGACCCATCCGTACTAATCCCATCTTCCAGCATTTGGCCCATAGCCTTCTATGCCTAGACAGTTCAAGTGCTCATCTGGACACTTAAATGCAGTGATTCTGCTTCTTTCACTCTCCCAGGCAGAGTATTCCAGGTAGTCACCGTTCTCTGGTGAAAGAGGTCCCTCTCAGATCCCATCTAAATCTCTTATCCCTCACCCAAATCCTAAATTCAGACTTCTGAATTCCATATGCTCATAGACAGCAACAAGCCAAGACACTGTTTACCCAGCATCCACAGAAGAAAGAGGGTCAAGCAAGACTTCCCATTTCATTGAGAGTGTTGGCTGGGAACAGTGAACAAAGCCTAAATGAATCAGTGACACATAACAGCTGAACATAGTGATTTGTAATTCAGACTCTTGAAATGTAGAAGAAAAATTATTTTAAAAGTATGTTCATTTCTTTCTATTGGAAGAAACTTTAGGATAGATCTTTACTATAAGCAATTAATGAATATAAGATGTCATTTTATTAGTAAATTAGTAGCCAGCTTTAAAATTCTAAATAATGAAGACATAAATTGTAATACTGAGGAAGAACAAAGAAATTATATGCTCCTCTACTTACCATTGTTACAATATAAAAAGTCATAAAGTAAATACGACTCCAATGAGAAGTCTGAGATACCACACCTTCCTGTAAAGAGAGTGCTACAGTTAGTTTCCCTTAGAAATTAAAGTTGTAGACTAAATGACATGGATTAGACTTTATTATTTGGAAAATACCCAATGTCAAGAAAACTCACCATGATTATATACCAATTGTTTACAACCGTCAACTCAAATAAAGTTACTGTAAAATAAAAATTAAAAAAAAGACTTGATTATTTTCAGATCTTTTATTGTATGTTGTCTTAAATAGAGAAATAACACCCAAATCTTACTCACCAAAACTATTCAGGATGTTATTGAAGTTATTGAGAGAATAATACCCCTGTATCACTGTTCTGTCACCAACAGTCCGATTTTCCCAACGATAAGAATCCGCAACCATGCTATTACTACAAACAAAGGATTTAGATCATATTCTGAGTCATAGACATCAATGAGAACTAAAAGCACCCCCAAGATCTAATAGTATTACTGCATGGCATTTAAATTCATAGAATTTCATTTAATACCGTAGTAATATTCAAGAACATCTTCCTAACATGAAACATCCCTAACTATTTCATCTGAACTATGTTCTGGTTCACAAAGTAAACCAAATAGAATTGCTCTCCTACCACTAATGAGTTACTTGTTTTGTTTTAAATGTACCCTCCCTACCCCATTTAACAGCTGTCTTCATAGGGGATCATCAAGATGGCCATTTGGATCAAATCAAAGAAACACAGTGCAATGATTTCTCTTTCCCTTAGCAATAAATTCTTGAGTACATTGCTATTTTGAAATGTATTTCCCTATCAAAAATTAAACAAATGTAAAAAACTTTACTGATCTAATTATAAAGTGAAATTTGAAATTCACTTTAAAATATTTAACTATGTATTTTAACGATTAAGCTAGATCCTGCCAGAAACTCCCACTAACCCCAAAATTCCTCTCTTGAAGGATCACACCAATCTCTGATTTTGAAGGGACTATTCACCACATATTAAATTAGATGGTGTCAGTAGACAATGTTATTGAGCCAAACCAGATCCTGCCCTCAGCCTACATCCACCCCCTCACACTTTCCAGTATGGCTCACAAAGTATTGATCAGCTGTAAAAACACTCGTTGATATTTTCGATGCCTACATGGAGAACGTGGAAGCAGCTGCAGTGCCCCAACTTCTACCCTAACTGAGATCAGTTAATTTGGCACAGACTGAGAAAATCTGAAATTTTCTTGTCTGTATGATAAATGCTACACCATGCACTAAAGTGACCTAGTAATCCAACAGGCAAACCCTAGTTTCATAAATACTGTATATTACAGAAGTATTTTGGGATGACTGTCTTCCTCAATTTCTCCAGTAGATGGTGTGTTCATTTCACTGTAGTGCCTTAGTTGTTTAAACAAAATATCAAAGTAGATGACATGGTGAAGCATGTTTAATGAACTTTAAATAACGCTTAATTTTCATGTTTCTCAGTCTGAATGCTTGGTTTTTCTTGTGTAATTATTGAAGTACTTTGGAAGTGCAGCAATTGCTGTAATATGAGAAATCTCCACACCTCAAATGCACACAAAGAGCACTGAGATACATAACTAGATAATCTGCCTCAGTGACACTGGCTGAAGAATATACGTTGGCAAGGAGTTCCTCAAATGAGTTGTTTTATGTCCACTTGAGATAGCAAATAAGACCTGAATTTAATATTGTAGCTAAAAGATAGCACCTCCAAATCCACAGCACTCTCTCACCACTGTATTAATTGCCAACCAAAATTAGGCTTCATAATCTTTTGCTCTAGTGTAGCCATGCTGATAGCAGTGGCATGTTATAGTGGTGAGTCTGCCACTGCAAACTTCAATAGCACCTAAGGCCCAAAGTGTCAGGAACCACTGAAAGGGGGATGCACATTTTTGTGGGTAAAAAAATCTACTGAAAGGGGCCAAACCTGGATGTGGGGTGTGGAGAGGTGATGGGCCTGAAGGAATAAAAGTAAATATGGCACATATTTTAGGGAATCTCAGTCCAGTGTTCCATTGTGAAATTTAGTTGTCCCAAGAATTCCCTGGACAACTTGGCCTAATTTCCCCCCAATTCTCAAAAAAAAGCTTTTTATGGAAAAGGTGTTTACCCACAAACAACTAACACGGAAAGCACAACAGGTGCACAAGATGACTAATGCCCAAACATGCCAGTTACATTTCCAGAGTGCAACAAAATCTTTAGGCCAGTGATTCAGAGCCATGACTGGTACACTGATCCAAAGTTGATGCCTATAATTGCAATTACAGTACATTCCACTCTTTATGGACAGGGGGCCAATTATTCTTGATCTAACCTGCTCCTCATGCTCATCACCATATATTATTAGTTTGCCTACACTTTTTGCAGCCCATGGTTCAAAGTGTTCTCAGGCCTTCTTGCAGTAACCCACCCAACCCATGAAGGAGAGCAGACCTCAAGCAGTGACAGGACCTTAGGAAGTGGATTCTAAGCCTACATCATTGTAGCACCATAATGGCTTTTTGACAGCTTGCTGCTATCAAAGGAATTTTTAATTATTCTAAAAAATCCTTTGATAATCAGAAACTTCAAGAACAGGTGGAACAGATTTTGAGAAATAAAAACAATAATAATAAAATTAAAAATAATAAATAGACTTAAGTAAGGGAATTAAAATTAAGCAAAACAGAGTAAAATAAAACACCTAATCATTCTCAGATTAGTGACCTCATTCAAATGAAAGGGGCCATGCTACATATACTGGGGATGCAAAGTGTATTTGGCTCCTCAGTTCAAGCTCTGCCCTATGCTCAATGCTGAGTCAAGTAGTGGAGTGGAAAGTCAGACACATTGGCATCTGACAGTCTGCTCTTTCCTGACTTCTAGCTGCAAAGTGCAGACGTGAAAATCAGAGCAGGACTGACCTAAACACAGCAGCTAATTGGTGTTCACTATGGAACTACTGAGTGGCTAGCAGTAGTTGAAACACAATTATTTCCTTGTTAGACTCTGCTAAGATCAGAGTCTTTGGACAGTCCTCGTACATAAAGTTTTGTGGCTTTTATTTATTGTAACTAGATTTATTTTTAATGACTACAGAAGGTGATGGAATATCACTAAGGCAGAGGTGAAGAATCCTGAGAATGATTGTTGAAGTGGTTTGCATATTGTATTTTCCTTTTTATCAAACTTTCTTTCTGGGGTAACTCTGCAAATATTGTTCCTCAAGTCTTCAATCTTAATTTATGAACAATGGATTCAGGTACTTAAAGTGAAAACACCTATTGTTGTAGGAAGCCTCTTTTTAATCACTTTTGTAACACAAATATTATGCTCCTATATTAATACTTGCATAAATCTGATGATAGATAAACAGAAATGTGAAACCTTTAGTTCCCTGGAATTCCTACATGAATTTGGCCATTTGCTGATCTTCATCAAAGAATACTCAGATACAAACTTAATGTCTAAAGTGTTTAAATATCTACCATACATAAATAAAATTAGAAGAAATCAACACAAGAGGGCATGAGATTATCAGCCAAGAAGTGCTGGAGAAAGCAACAGCTGCACAATGTTCAATCAAATACTGAAATTAATTAGATACAATCTGGTCATCAAGACCAAGTTGGATCTGCCTCTTCCTAATGGGCACTGGAAAAAATATACATTTCAGAATGGGGAGAGGAGTTTTAGAGTAAAATACTCTTTCTGAAAAAAACAGTGTAAGTTACAGTTACATTTTCTTAATCCTACAGATATACTTACTTGCAACAGTTATGGTAGAGAACATCAGCAAAGAACTCCATTCCCACAATTGCAAATGAGTAGTAGAATATCAAGAGTGTCAACCCTAAACTGAAAGGAGGGAAATAACATTATACTGGAAGCAGGGGAAATAATATTTGCCTAAAAATTAACAATAATGTAAAGTTATCAACTATACCTGGCCATTCTGGGAAGTAATTCAAACATTGTGTCCAGAACATCTCTGTATCTTCTCTTAATCTTAAATAATCTGGAGAACAGATAAAATCATTTAGCAGATCAGACTTCTCATACATAAGAATAAAACATGTTATTCTTATATTACCTTGGGTAGTTTGATCTTATATAACAATTTTCAGTTTAAAGAGCAGAATTATCAATTTTTCCTGGGCATACAATTAGGTTTGTTATAACTGGATCAGCTATTCATTCTAAGAGCTGCTCTATTTATATTTTTGTTGTGCAAATGAGTATTGTGTGGCTTCTGTTATAAACAGTTTTCAGTGTTGGTTTTATTATCAAGTGCCAAGATGACAATCTACCTAGAAAAATTCAAAAGATGTATAAATATCACTCCCAATTTCGACTATGAGCTTGTGCTTATTGTTCAGCAATAAGAATCCAAAAGCAAAGTTGAACTAACAAAAAAAGACACTTAGTGCATTAATTTCAGAATCAAGGACACTTTCTTGCAATCTAGCCAGATTAAATCAAAATGGAACCATGTAAATTGGAAAAATTGTCTACCTGGAACAGATAAATACTGCACAAAGAACTGGTTACTGACCTTAGCAACTGAAGTGGTCTCAATATGACAATGAAATAGAATGGCTCCATATCAAATGCCAAGACCACTATTCCAACAAATGCAAATATGGTGACCAGGAAATCAAACCTAAAATATGAGGGATATATAATACACCAAATCAATTTTATATCAAGATAAATATCACTTTGCAATCAGTAGGAGACATACACAAAAACCTGACAAATGCTCTGAAGAAGGCAACTGCATTACCATTTTTATCAGTCATTTAGAAAATGGGATTGGAAAAAGTAGGATTGGTATAAATAAATCTGTTTCTCCACAGATGAAAATCAAACTAATGTCAAAACTAATGTCAAAGCGATAATAAAGTCTGCTTTTGAAGCATATTCAGATACATGATGTAAAAAAGGGTTTTTATGATAGTAAGTTGAAAATCAGCTAGTGTTTAAACCTGCTGAGTGTTTCCATTTTATGTATAAGAGTTGAAATTAGCACAAAAAAACTAGACCTGGCATCCTAACAAATTATATTTTTAGTTTACTTGGAGTAAGCATTTTCTGTTGAGCACATGTGATTAGATCAACTAAATTGAGGTCTCAAGCCAGTGTGCCATATGGCAATGAGTCCATGCCACATATCTACATTCAAAGTATGTCCTCAACTGGCACTCCCAATGCTACCCAGTGCCCACATCGTAGCCCTGCCCCTTCTCCCACTCTTACACAAACATTTGACCTTGGTAGTATTTAGAGTAGCAATTCAGATACAAAACTCTTAATTAAGGTAAATTTGATCCACCTAAAATAACATTTCAAATTAAATTCAGCTGGAAGAATATATATGTAAATGGATGAAAAGTAAATTTGACACAAATTAAAATAATTTTTTTCATATTTGGTAATTATCTGTAATTTTCTTCAGAGAAAGTAAAACTTCTTAAAACAATTAAAATCATTTAGATACTGGATTGGCTGTTTGCACAAATACAGTTTGATGGAGTAAATGGCATTTGTCACAGTGCTGAGAAAGACCACCCTTTGAAAATCCTTGTTGGATGAACTTAAATTAGTAGCATCTAGCAGCAATTTCTAATGCTGTACACTTTAAAATCCTTAAACTGCTAATCGAATAGTGGTAATACTTGCATGCAGAAGCTTAATGTGAAACAGGAAGTGAAAGAAGTACATCCACTACACTTCGGTTCACCACAAAGCCCCAAAAAACACAGCAGAATAACAATCCTGAGGACTCCAAATGCATAGCTGCAGGAAATTCACCACTTTATTGCTTTGTATAAGATATTTTATTAACTTTTTGATCATACATTGATATAACATTTTAAGTTTATAAACCTGTTTATATGAATTAATCCTGATTACACTTTTTACAGCAATCTTTGAGAAACAGGTCTAAACTTTCTTGCCACAAAAAGATAAAAGATTATTTATTTTGCATGTCACTTGGTATTTGTTCCATACTCACAGATTCCATCCAGATGTGAAATATTCAGATGGTCCCAGTCCAGTAATTTTCAGCAACATTTCAACTCCATAAACTACACAAAACATAAAATTACCACCACTGCATGAAAACAAAATTTTATTGCAATAGTGAGAATAATTTTGAATATAAGAGAGATGATTAAATCAAATTAAGGTTTGGAGAGCCACTCATAAGTTCTGTTTGGGAATATTTTAGCAGGAAGTGCCACTGTTAAACCCATTTGTATATAAAATTACATTACTATCTTTTAGCAGATTAATTCAAAAATTGAAATAATTATTTTCTTTCAATGGTTTTCTTAATTTCCTAACCTTGTTGTAGCTTAGTGATTTCCACAGGTGGTCTAAACCTCCATTTTCTAATCATTTTTACAAATGCAAACAATAGCTGGTTTCCAAATATATCATGGAAACAAAGCATCAAAATTTAGCTCTGCTACAGAGACCTGAATAATTCTAAGACTATAGTGCATTAAAAATGTGTCTGATGATATTCCCATTTTCACATATCAGCAAAGGTATTCAGGGTCCATTACTGAGTTCATCCAAGATTTACAACCGTTCTGATTGATCACAATGGCATATTATTAAACTCTTGAGAGAAATTTTCAAGAAAGGTTAAAATGTAATGAGGAGTAGTAAGAAAAGAGACATTTTTAATGGTAAAATACCTCTTTTAGGTACATTTCCACAATACCTGATAGATATTTGTGTGGAAATGGAGAGTAAATCATCCCCAGCTCCCTAATCATTATCTCACAGTGGGATATGCTGGATAGGGCATATATAGAAACTACTGTTAAGTAAATTGGAGCTAATGTAATACTATATAAACAATACAGCAAAAAAACCTGCAGAATTTAAATTGAAATGCAGTTGGGCAAAAGTATGATCAATCAATACTAAATGCAAGAACATCACTTAATCAAATCTGTTCTATAATGGTTTTCTATAATACAGAAAATCATTCCCAATAAATTAATGCTAAAAAGGCTTGGTTGTCTGGCCATCTTGCATTTGGATAATGGTGTGTTGGCAAATCTCAGGATAATCTCCAGCCCCAGTCTCTGCTAATCATAATATATATCAATGATTTTGATGCAATATCTCTAAGTTAGCAGACAACATAAAGCTGAGGTGGGGAGATGCAAAGAAGCTACAAAGTGATTTAGGCAAGATGGATGAGTAGACAAATGCATGGTCAATAAATGTGATGTTATTCACTTTGCATCAAAAAATAGAATGACAGATTGTTATCTGAATGGTGATAGATTGGAAAAAGGGAAGTTACAATGAGATCTGGGTGTAGCATTCATTGAAAGCAAGAGTTCAGGCTGGGAAGGCAAATAGCACGATAGCTTTCGATTCAAGAGAATTTGTATACAGGAGTGAGAATTTCTTGCTGTAACTATGCAGGACTTTGATGAGACCCTAAATGGAGTTTTGTGCGCAGGTTTGGTCTCCTTATCTGAGGAAGGATGTTCTTGTCATGGAGGGAGTGCAATAAAGGTTTACTAGACTGCTTCCTGGGGATAGCAAGATTGACAAATTATGAAACATTGGTTCATTTAGGTCTATATTCACTGGATTATAGAAGAATGACAGGTGATGTTATAGAAACCTATAAAGTTCTAATATAGCAGACCAAACCAGGGGTCACAACCTCAGAATTCAGGATATGCCACTTACAACTGGGATCATGAGAAACTTCATCACTCAAGGGAATGGTGAGCCTGTGAAATTCTCTACTAGAAGGCAGAGAAGACCAGGTCATTAAATATCTTCACAAAGGATTTAGATACATCTCTTCATGCTAAAGGGATCAAGTGATATGAGTAGAAGACAGGACAGGGTACTGAAGTGGATACTTAGCCATGATTGTACTGGATGATGGAGCAGGCCGGAAGAGCACCTGGACTACTGTTTCTCTTATTTTCTATGTTTCTTCCCATCATTTTCAAGCCCAATCTTTCATGTTTAACAACATGCTTTAAAATGTGTCTGAAACTAACACAATAATATCAGAGAAAATTAAAAAACACAATAAAAATGTTGGAAGATAATTCAATAAGAAATTACACTTACTTGTGAGAAATACAATGTAACTCCAGGGCACAATCCTAAGGAAAAAGGCACCATCTACAAAAGGGAAAATGTAATGATTCCAAAAAGAAACAAAATAAGGAGTATAATTTCAAACACAAGGTTTTCTACAAGAGATAAATATTCATCACTCAAGAACATTTAGAGCCATAGAGTCATAGAATCATACAGCATAGAAACAGGCCATTCAGCCCAACTTGTCCACACAGACCAGTGGGCATCCTTTGTATTAATCCCATCTCCCAGAGTGCAGTCCGTAGCCTTTTATACTCAGTCAATTCAAGTGCTCATCTGGATACTTCTTAAATGCAGTCAGGGACCCATCTTCAACCACTCTCTTAGGCAATATATTCCAGATACTTACCACTCTCTGGGTGAAGAAGGTCCTCCTGATATTCCCTCTAAATCTCTTCCCCTTTACCCTAGACCTATGTCCTCTAGTTTTATTTACCTTGTTATGGGGACAAGTTTCCCACAGTCTACCCTATCTATATTCCTCATAATTTTATATTCCTCAATCATATCCAATCTTAATCTCCTCAAGGGAGGACACACCCAGCTTCTCCAATTTCTCCTCATATTTAAACTGCTCCATCCAGGCAACATTCTGCTGAATCTCCTCTGCACCCTCTCCAATGCTATCACATCCAGCACATCCTTCCTATAGCATGGAGACCTGCAGTACTCCAGCTGAGGTCTGAGCAAGGTTTTATGAAGTTGGAGCATAACCTCCCTCCTTCTGTATTCATCGCCTCAACCAATGAAGGCCAGTATCCCATGTACCTTCCTAACCACATTATCTACCTATATTGCCATCTTCAAGGATCTATGGATTTGTACTCAAACCTCCCTAAGTGTATGTCCTAGCCTCCCAAAATGCATCACCTCACGTTTATCTGGATTAAACTCCATCTGCCATTTTTCAGCCCATTTCACCAACAAATTGATAACTTTCTGGAGCCTAAGATTACCCTCCACATTATCAACAACTCCATCAATCTTTGTGTCATCCGTGAACTCACTGAACTCGTCTCCCATCCACATCCAAGTCATTCATGTATATTACAAACAGCAAGGATGACAGCACTAATCCTTATGGGACACCACTAGTCACAGGCATCCAATCGCAAAAACAACCCTCCACCATCACTGAATCCTATTGTCAAGCCACTTTTGGACCCAGTTTGCCAACTTGCTCTGGATCCTAAGGGCTCTAACCCTTTGAACCAGTATCTCATCTGAGATCTTGGCAAAGGCCTTACTAAAGTCCATGTAAATCACATTTATTGCCCTGCCCTCATTGATACACATTGTTACCTCTTCAAAAAATTCTATTAAATTGGTCAGACAAGATCTGCCTTTGACATAGCCACATTGGCTGTCTGATTAATCCCTGCTTTTCCAAGTGATCATTAATCCTCTGCCTCAGATTTTTTTTCCAGTTATCATCCAGGATTCCAGCATGATCCGATTTTAACTGAAGACCAGTAGTAGTTGTTGATCACACAAGGGTATGGATTATAGGAGAGAACTATGATAATCCTCTGTGATTAAACTGCCTTACACTATTTGCATTGATGACAACCACATTAAGTATGACCACAGAAGCAAGATACTGGAGAACTATAGCACTTCTGAAGAAAAAAAAACTAGCACAGGAAATAGGCACAAAGGCTTAAGTTTATATAGTAACCTTGACTGGATATTCTGATCAATTTTATGCATTTTCTGTCAATGCGAATACTTGTCTTTAAATACAAAGCAAATACAATAGGCTGCATTGTGATGGATCCAGCCCATTGCTCAGGCTTGCCTCCAGCATTGCCTGCTCAACTTTCCTGGAAGTGGTGGACTGAATGACCTAATCATCCACACCCATGAAGAGTGAGCTCTGAGAGGAGACTAGGGTTTGGGAAAGTGCACTGCTGAGACTCTGCTTCCTAAGGTTTTTGAACTATTTTTATATGTCTCTGAATGTCATCATTCAAGTAATTAACAATTCTAGAAAAAAAAGGTGATTTTCAATTTACCTTACAAATAGATTTAAGTAATTCAAATAATATATAAAAATTCAAAAATACCATAGAATACTAAGAAATAAACAAAACTATTAGAATAAAGTAAAAATAATCACTTACCTGCACTGTCCTTTGTTAGAAATTGAACATAGAACAGTACAGCACAATATAGGCCCTTCAGCCCACAATGTTGTGCTAACCTTTAAACCTCGCCTAAGACTATCTAACCCCTTCCTCCCACATATCCCCCATTTTAAATTCCTCCATATGCTTATCTAGTAATCTCTTGAATTTGACCAATGTGCCTGCCTCCTCCACCGCCCCAGGCAGCACAATTCCATGCCCCAACCACTCTCTGGGTAA